>JADWQK010001171.1:0-266715 GCA_017933935.1 Sesamia nonagrioides
CCGCCTGATGGTAAGTAGTGATACATCGTTTATGGTAAACCGCGCTAGTTTATTGAGACCCTATTCAATAAAAAAAAAAAAACTGAAGGAAGACAGCAGTTGAGCGAGGTGATGCAATGTTGAACCCAACAACACGACCAAACTCCCGACACAACAACATTTGGCGCATCGTACCCGGTACACATCGCACAGACCCGTCCTCCGCACGGCTTCACCAGACATCAAGCCGGAGCAATACTTTGTCTGGTGGGTGGTAACTTTTGCCGACAGCTGATGTTATGGTCTACAGATTCTGACAAAATATTTTTATAGTATTTACTAGAACACTAAAACCAGCCTTGACAGCCTCCGTGGCGTAGCGGTAGCGGACGCGGCCGCTGCGCAAGGTGGCTCGGGTTCGATCCCCGCACAGTGCAAGTATTTGTATGCATGAATATGAATATTTGCACTGGTCTGGTCGTGCCTCGGAAAGCACGTTAAGCCGTTGGTCTCGGTTGCCATACGAACATCTAGTGGCAGTCGTTAAAGGGTTGTTGGAGCCCTCAAAAAATCCAACAATTGCTGCTGCTGCAATGCTTCGATGTCGCCTTCGGGTTGTGGAGGTCAGACAGCAGTCGCTTCACGGAAAATGTCGAAGTTTAGCCATATCAGCAGTTGGACTGGTAAAGCGGACCCCAGACTCCAAAGCTGAAAAGGCTTCGGATGCGACTGGGATTAACGCTGAGATGATGATGACTAGAACACTAAAACCATCACTAAGACAGTGGCGCCGATTCACAAACTAAACTAATTTTAAGTTATGTGCATCTTTATCTTTCCATTCCGTTAAGAAAAGGACAGAAGATAACATTTTAGTTTAATCCTGTTTAATCTGTGTATAAAGTATTGTTAGGTATTGGTAGGCCTACAAAGCCTGGCCAAACTTAAAAAAAATAGCCCTTAAAGAAAAAAAATATTATTTCGCAAAAAGAGGTAACTCACATGGCAATACATGCGCGGGTGAGGGGTAGGGCACACGGTCAAACAAATGCCGCCAGTAAGTGCCGACACGCTCTTGATAATTTTTTTTAAGAAAAGAACAGAAAATTGACCATTGTAGCTAGTTGATATATATGATATAGTATATATATCATATATTAACTGAACAGCGTAAGCACACGGCATTATACACCTGGGTTAAAGCTCGGGCCCACAGAGCTCCGGATATTAGCTCAAAGAAGAGAGCCTTTGATCATGCTGCCAAGTCCTACAAAAAGTCGCTTAAGAAGGCTCGCTTCGACCCCATTACTCATTAGCATAGCAATAAGCTCTCATCGCAGCCACCCGGTAGCAGATCTTTCTGGTCCCTTGCCAAATCGGTCTAGGCGAACTTCTGTTGGCCCACATTGCCTCCGCTGGTTAAGCCTGATGGAGCACTGGCTCATACGGCGAGAGAGAACGCAGGTCTTTGCATCTTTGCCACAATTCCTGTCTTGAAACTAGTAGTTATACTCCACCTAATTTTCCTCATTGCGAAACGTCAATGCCGGAGGTTCGCATTAGGAAAACGAGGTTCTGAGAGTACTATCTCGTCTGGAAATGAATAAGGCTAGTGGCCCAGATGGTTTACCAGCGATTGTTCTCAAGGCATGTGCGCCCGAGTTGTCTCCTGTATTGACGCGCTTGTATCGCCTCTCATTTAGAACAGGTATAGTGCGCAAGTCTTGGAAGCTTGCCAACGTGCAGCCTGTCCCCAAAAAGGGTAGTCGTGCCGATCCTACCAACTATCGGCCCATTTCAATAACCTCCATACTCTGCAAGATTATGGAGCGCGTATTGAACTCGCGTCTCTTGGCTTACCTGGAAGGTAACGATCTCCCCAGTGACCCACATTACGGGTTTCGCCGCAATGGGTCAACTGGGGACCTACTAGTGTATGCCACTCATTTATGGGGCGAGGCCCTCGAGAAAAATAAGGAAGCGATTGCCGTGTCTCTTGATGTCTCGAAGGCTTTCGATAAGGTATGGCACACTGGCCTATTTATTGAGTAAACTTCCAGGATACGGTATTTTCGCTGGCCTGACTGACTGGGTAAAAGACTTCCTGACTGAACGGTCCCCATGTCGACTAATGCCGGTGTTCCTCCTGGGTCTTTTCTCTCTGCAACTCTGTTCTTGCTGCATATTAACGATCTGCCGATGCCCGGTATCTATGGGTATGCAGATGACAGCACAGTTGTGGAGAGATACCTGCCAGTTTTCTACTTTCTATAGGGTGACACTACCAACTTCCGCCCTGGGTGCCACCCAAGCTAGCTACGCCACTGGTACTTGCAATGCACTGCAAGCGTATTTAGCCGAACTTTCGGCACGGTACGTTCCGCAGATGTGTTGCGACACTAAAAGTATAACACACCCTCCTGCTGTTTCCAGAGCGGAAAAAGTCATTTGATGATTTCCAACAATAAAAAAATGGTCGGTATTTTACCAGCTGTCTGTTGAGGGTTGATGCCAATGCCATCATCGGTGATGATGGCGCTGGTGGAAGGCTCCACGCGGAACTCCTCAGCTGCAAACTTGAGCACGGCGGTGAATGGCGTCGCTTCAGGCACGCTCAACCTGTGGACAATTATCCGGAATAGTAATAATGAACATTTGTAAAACCATGTTCATTAGTAAATTTATCATGTAGTTCATATTTATACAACGTTATTTTTTGTTTATGTTAAACCTGAATACAGTTTGTTCAGAATATGCAACTTAATGGATTCTAATCTTTTTTACACCATGTTATATGTATTTTTTCCCAAATACATTTAGAAATTGTTGCAGTGTGGTTACCGAGCGCGCCACGCAGCTTATGGTAAATCATAGTACTGCGCTCGCCTGCGCAACGATTGACGCCACAGGTCAACGCACCTCTCGCCCGCCCGAGTGGAGCGTTGACCATATCTTTGCTGGGATAGCCAAGTAGGATAACAACGCTCATAACTTTGTGGTTTTTCATAACAACTTTTTGAAATTTTGTACACAGATTCTTTACTTAAAATATTTTTAATAATATTTTTTTTTTTTTTTTATTTATTTTTGGTTATAGTGTGTATAACCAGCGCAGATAAAGAAAAGATCTGAAAATGGCGGCGGATACTTATGGTACGGTTGACAAAACATGCCATTGTTCAATCACAAACCAAATTCTAAGATACTAATTGTTTGTTTTTATTGTTGTTTTTGAACAATCAAACTCAAGAAAAACAACAAAATAACAGAGACTTTAGCAGAACGAAATTAATGATAACTCTGAGTGCATCGAAGTAGCTTGGAAAGCGAAACCTGAATTCCTGATCGATTATTTTTTTGCAGCGCTTACTTCACTGTGTGAGTATAGACAGCGATAGAGAGTGAGTGAGAACGCATGCGAGCGGACGCCATTTACAGATCTTTTCTTTATCTGCGCGGGTTATAGCAGAGTGTTTTTCCACCAATTTTCTGTGTTGTCTTTGAATCTAAAGGACTAAAACAAAAACTATAGCATTTTGAATAAGTCTGATTCCTTATTAAAAAAAATTTTGTTCTTCAGTTTTCAATATAACTTAAATGATGGGTGGTCCACGCATGGGCGTACCCAGCTTCTGGCCTAGGGGGTGGCAAGTCAGTCCTAGAGGGCGGCAAGTCAGGCCTGGGGGGGAAGGGCAAGTCAAATTGTGTACGCTCATGGGTCCACGTAAATTATGAATAGGGAAGGGGGAATACCAAAATGACTAATATTTTTTATTTATAAATTACCAGAGGCCGCGGACGACGTCGTCCGCGTTTTTTGATATGCTATGCTCCTATTGACCGCAGCGTGATGTTATATAGCCGAAAGCCTTCCAGGATTAATAGGCTATCCAACGCAAAAAGAATTTTTCAACTTACTTCTCTATTCCGTGCTGAGATGAAGAGTTTGTTGTTGAACGCGCTACATTCAAACAAACAAACTCTTCAGCTTTATATATTAGTATAGATAATCTAGTGCTTGACCGCAATCCCGCCTGATGGTAAGCAGTGATGCAAACTAGTGCACTTTACCATCAACAGATGGTAAAGCACATTAGTTTATTAAGAGCCTATTCACTCTAGGCTTGAAGACACATAAATTATAGTCTGACGGAAACACCGGCCCTGGCAAATTGCTCCAGTCCCTCGATGTATGCGGTATAAAAGAACCGAACTAACTCTTAGTTCAGTTTGTTCTGGTGTCAACAACAGGTCGTCCAATGATGGAACAGAGATGGGGGAATTAAATCATGCAATTCCAATAGAGAAGGATGGAAGAAAAATACATGTTGTGTTAACCCTCAATAAATTGGGATAAGGGCTGAACAATGATGGAATGGAATGAGGAGTTGTGGATAGTAATTATGCAACAGAGATTATATTCAAACTACACAAAAGAAACAAAGCCTTGAAAAGAAACATAGAAATATATTCACATACTTAATTCACAAAATACATAGTTTGCCAATAAACTAAATCGGAATCATAATCTTTAATAATATCGAAGAACTGAGACTTTAGGCAATCATTACTGCATATTCTTTGAACCACAACTTCTAATTCTGAATAATTTAGCTCTATGTAAAAAGATTCTGCGGACAATCCCTCTCTCAACAATTTTCCACAGTCGGCCAAAGCTTCAACTATGTATGTGAAAATATCAGAGTTCTCAACACACATGTCAATAAAATATTTGTTGTCAACTTTAAAAAGTAGTCTCCAAAAGTTTTTAAATGTGCTGTCTTTACTTAGCACAATGTTTAAGATTCCATCAGCAATTGACTTCACCGCTGCAGCATATTTTGGATCATTGTTTAATAAACTAACAACTAGTAACTCTACTATGTCCTGATTACAGGTGTTAAATAACTTTAGAATGTCGGAGTTGCATGAAGTGATTTCTATTAAGAGAACTTTGCTTTTGAATTCTAGTATTTTATCTTTTGGCATTTTGTTGGAAACATTTCTTAGCAATGTTTCTTTTGATGCTGCTTCTAGCATCAACTCTGTTAGACAGTTTTCTAATTTATCCTCAGAAAATAACTCAAGAAACAATCTAAAGCCCACATCCATTTGATTTATTTTACTATTTGAGTTAATTATTTTTTTAAGAATATATTTTGCAGGATCCAGAAGACAGTTTTTGATGAGACTGTTTGATGTCTCATTGTAACTGTTCAATACAGATAAGAATTCACTGATGACATTTCTCTTTTGCAGTCTATCAAGACTTTTCTCAACATGTTTTGAAATAATTAAAGCATTTCTTAGTTCAGCCTCAGTTGTATCATTGTCAGGCCAGTTTTCTAACTGACAAAGATTAATATAATCTTGGAAAAAGTTGAGGAACTGTTGTACTACAGCTGTATCCATTTTTAAACTTTGTAACTTCAACGCGGAGCCCTGGGACATTCAGCATCTGTTGAAATGAACAAACTAACATTGACTAAAAAAGTATATGTTAAGTAAGTTAGATATTAAAAGATATGCGCCACGTTGAAGTTACAGGAGTTTGCAGGGTGTTGTTAAACCTAGAACTTACACTTTGAACGGCAGTTTAGGGTCCGAAGTTAGAGTAATCTTGAAAGTTACTTTCGACCTGAAGATATAAAAGAACAATGAGCCAAACACACATAATATTATACTTCAATAAACAACGAATATAGTTTTCATATATTCTTTACTTACATTTTTCTTGAATCAGCAATAGAAGTACAAAAAATAAATATCTGAATACTTTTGCAACTCAGACTCACCCAATCTACCAGATCAAGGTGACGTTTTCGTTTGACGTATACTTAAGTCTATGACGTCTACACGTTTTTAAATGTTAATGTCAAAATTTACATTTACCTTTCGGTTAAATAATTTGATTTGTATATTAATTAAAGTCATAGACTTATTAAAGTGAGTAGTAAGTGTAAATATAGCAGTCTTTTAGTAATTGGTATATTTTATACCACAATTGAATCACCTCATAATTAATGTGTATTGTAAAAAATTTAAACAATAAATAAAAATTGAAACAAAATGTAATGGAAAAGCGGTTTTACAAGCAATTACACTGAGTTCCTGTGAATTTAAATTTATTCAAAATGTTAGGTAATGCAATATAAATATTTGGAGGTACACGAGGCCAATAGGGCCACCAGCACAGTACACAAAAACAGACCGACCTACCGACCTCGTTTCGGCGAGTTTGTTTCGGCGTTTCTTCTCAGAGCTAGTACTAGGAAACGCCGTGGTCATCAAACCATTAAGTATAACTTTCGATCCAGCCGCCCCTTGCTGTCCTCTCTAGCGACGCCCTAAGCCGAGGTTCGAACCCCACAGGGGGTGCCCTTAGTGCGTAGTCGCCTAATTTTAATTTAGTTTTAAGTGCCCCTGGCTGGAGGCTTTAATTTTAATTAAAGCATCCACAGGAAAGTCCGATTAAGTAGTTAAAGAAGTTTAATCTACTAAAATTATCGTTAAATAAATTATCATAATGGTCTATTTCTTCAAATACATCCATTTTGATTCAAATATTAATAAGAAAAACAATATTTGAATTCTACAATGCAGCTAGAAATAGATAGAACAAAAATCAAAAATGACATGACAATGCCAATAAAATGAGGTAATCTATGCTCAAGCGTGGTCCCGACCACACTTGAGTGATGATCAATGCTTAAGTATGATTCAATAAAGTCCAACTCAGCTGATCTATGATCAACGAATCTATGCTTGAGGGTCGTTCTAAAATCAAAACTCGACTCAAATCTAGTTTTAAGTAGAGATCAATGCTTGAGTAACTTTCTGTAATACGGACCTAAGTTTAATCTACTAAAATTATCGTTAAATAAATTATCATAATGGTCTATTTCTTCAAATACATCCATTTTGATTCAAATATTAATAAGAAAAACAATATTTGAATTCTACAATGCAGCTAGAAATAGATAGAACAAAAATCAAAAATGACATGACAATGCCAATAAAATGAGGTAATCTATGCTCAAGCGTGGTCCCGACCACAGTTGAGTGATGATCAATGCTTAAGTATGATTCAATAAAGTCCAACTCAGCTGATCTATGATCAACGAATCTATGCTTGAGGGTCGTTCTAAAATCAAAACTCGACTCAAATCTAGTTTTAAGTAGAGATCAATGCTTGAGTAACTTTCTGTAATACGGACCTTAGTAGCCACCTACGAGATCCCATATAAAAAAAAAAAAAATAAATAAAAAAAAAATGGAGGTAGGTACACTCCTAAATAAAAGTCGTGGATACCGGAAAAACAGTTTAATTCACTATCACAATTATAGGCGTAACTTAACGCTAGTTAACAATGGTAGGAAAAACACTGGGAACACTGAGATGAGTTATGAGAGTTAAAGTCTACTCTGTATTATCGACTGCTTGTCATAAGGTTTGTATACGTACTAGAGATGGGTAAGTACTGTGAGTAATGTATAGTGCGTAATATGGCATGACCGCGTACTGAAACAGTACGTATTACCCGGCAGAATTTAGCATGACACCTGACAAAACAGTACGCAGAGGGAACGAACGGGTCAGCGACGACGGTCGGTTTATCGGTTTAAAAAAAAAAAAACAATTAAAAAGCAAAAAAAGAAGAAGAGAAAGAATCGTTGTATATAGATACAAATAGAATCACTGTGTATAGATACAAAAAGTATCATTGTACATAGATATAAAAAGAATCATTGTAGTTGATTTTTAAATACGCCAATATACAACGACATTTTTAAAAATATTTTTGAAGTTGCTGTGGTCACGAATATTGCCAGTCCTAAGTCCTAACTCCTTAGCTTGGAAGCTCTTATTCGCATTTTTTATTATAGTATACCATAATAAGGGTTAAGTCACTTACTCACTTCCCCTATGAACCCGACCACACCCCAGACGTCCTCGACGTAGCGCTCCTAAAGAACGTCAACCTATGGTTAGACTCTATAGAAGCGCTATCAGAGCTTTTGTCTGACCATCGCCCAGTCATCATTCGACTGGTTCCCCGTACTGGCCTCTCTGACCCAGGTCAAGTACCCCAGACGAAAGTGGTAACGGACTGGAGGAAAGTAAGCGATCGGCTGAAATCCATCACATCCCCCCACTTGGACTCCATACCTGCACGCCTCGACTCTATCGCTGACACGACAGCCGCGATCGACTCGTTCACGGATCACGTACAGTCAGTCCTGAACGAATGTTCAAGGGAGGTTACAGTGACAGAAGACTGTCGCTGGAAACTCCCTGCTGACTTGCGTGAACTGTTGACCAAGAAGAACGCGGTGGTCCGTGCCTACAGCAACTCTATGACCTCTGAGTTTGTTTCGGACGTTTCTTCTCAGAGCTTTAAGCGATCGATTTTCACCAGATCACGACTCTCGTGGTGTACGGCGATTGTGGCGATACAGGTCAGCGGATTGGGATGAGATGCGCCACTTCTTTGCGTCTTATCCTTGGCAGCAGGTCTGCTTCTCTTCTGACAATCCGTCGGGCTATGCGGACGCTATAACCGATGTGGTGCGTCAAGCTATGGAGTATTTTATCTCATTCAATGACGTGCCCGTCGGTGGCTCGGCTTGCCCATGGTTCAATGCCGATTGTGTAAAAGCTGAACAGCGTAAGCACACGGCATTTCTCGCCTGGGTTGACGCTCGTGACCGCGGAGCTCCGGATCTAAGCTCAAAGAAGAGAGCCTTTAACCGTGCTGCCAAGTCCTACAAGAAAGCGCTCAAGAAGGCTCGCTTCGACCGCATCACCCATATTGGCAACAAGTTATCTGCGCAGCCATCCGGTAGCAGATCTTTTTGGTCCCTTGCAAAGTCGGTTGAGGCGAACTTCTGTCGGCCCTCACTGCCTCCGCTGGTTAGGCCTGATGGAACACTGGCTCATACGGCGAGAGAGAAAGCAGGTCTCTTTGCTTCTCTCTTTGCCCATAATTCGCGTCTTGATACTGGCAGTGCTACTCCACCTAATTTACCTCATTGCGGAGCTTCAATGCCTGAGGTTCGCATTAGGAACAAGGAGGTTCTGAGAGTACTGTGTCGTCTGGACGTGGATAAGGCTAGTGGTCCGGATGGTATACCAACGATTGTTCTTAAAGCTTGTGCGCCCGAGTTGTCTCCTGCATTGACGCGCTTGTATCGCCTCTCATTTAGGACTGGTATAGTGCCCAAGTCCTGGAAGCTTGCTAACGTGCAGCCCGTGCCCAAGAAGGGTAGTCGTGCCGATCCTGCCAACTATCGGCCGATTTCTATCACCTCCATACTTTGCAAAATTATGGAGCGCGTATTGAACTCGCGCCTCTTGGCATACCTGGAAGGTAACGATCTCCTCAGTGACCGACAGTACGGGTTTCGCCGAAATCGGTCAACTGGGGACCTACTAGTGTATGCCACTCACTTGTGGGGCGAGGCCCTCGAGAGGAATGGGGAAGCGATTGCTGTCTCCCTTGATGTCTCGAAGGCCTTCGACCGGGTATGGCACGCTGGCCTTTTGAGTAAGCTTCCAGCGTACGGCATTTCCCCCAGCCTGACTGGCTGGGTAAAAGACTTCCTGACTGAACGGTCCCTCCGAGTTGTTATCGATGGATGCTCTTCTGAGCCCATGTCAACTAATGCCGGTGTTCCTCAGGAGTCTGTTCTCTCTGCAACTCTATTCCTGCTGCATATTAACGATCTGCTGATGCCTGGTATCTATGGGTATGCAGATGACAGCACAGTTGTAGAGAGATACCTGCCGGGTGCTCGGGCTAGTAGGGAATCAATCCGGTCCGAAAGAGAGGCCATGGTTGAGCAAACGAGTGTTGCACTGCAGGCAGTCTCCGAATGGGGCAATGCCAATCTTGTAGTATTCAATGCCGCCAAAACACAGGCGTGTCTTTTCACCGCCAAAAGGAGCCCGTTCACCTTGGCTCCTACTTTTCGGAATGTGTCCTTGGAGTGTTCCGACCGCCTTCAGCTTTGGGGAGTTGAGATTTCCTCGGACCTTAACTTTGGGCGGTTCATTGAGTCCAAGGCTAAGGTGGCTGCCAGGAAACTTGGCGTTATCGCAAAGGTCCGGCAGTACTTCACACCTGGGCGGCTTCTAATGTTATACAAAGCACAGGTCCGTTCGTGTGTGGAGTACTGCAGCCACATTTGGGCTGGTGCTGCCAAGTGTCACCTGGCCACTTTGGATTCAGTGGAGAGACGTGCAAAGAGGCTGATTGGTGACCCTGATCTAACTCGAGTCAGTCTCCAAAGCCTAGAGCACAGGCGTAGAGTAGCCAGCCTTTCGGTGTTCTATAGGATGCATTTCGGGGAGTGTGCGATGGAATTGCATGATTTAATTCCCCATCTCCGTTCCACCAGCGGACGACCCGTCGTACGGCTGGTTTCCACCCTTACGTTGTTAACACCACTACGATCCGGACGAAGCGTTTAGCCTCCTCCTTTATACCGCGTACATCGAGGGACTGGAATAGTTTGCCAGCGGCGGTGTTTCCGTCGGACTACAATTTGAGTGTCTTCAAGGCTAGAGTGAATAGGCTCTTAATAAACTAGTGCGCTTTACCATCAACGATTGCGTCACTGCTTACCATCAGGCAGGATTGCGGTCAAGCGCTATACTCTGTTTTTTAATCTCGTAGACTTAACTGACATTACGAGTGTTGGCAGTTTATTGCAATTCTTTAAATAGTGCCGAAACTTAGCGTTCATAAAATCAAGTATCGTTTTTTTACAATAAGTTAACCTGAAATAATGTGTAGGTACTTATTAAAAACGTAATAATACAAAATTAATTAATTAATTAATTTAGTCTACGAGATTAAAAAACAGAGTATAGTTTATAATATAGATAAAAAAAAAAAGCTAGTACAAGGAAACGCCGCGGTCATCAAACCGAATTAAAATAAAATTCGATCCAGCCGTCCCTTGCTGTTCTCTCTAGCGACGCCCTAATAGCCGAGGTTCGTTGCCCTTAGCGTGTAGTCGCTTAGTTTTAGTTGCCCTGGCTGGAGGCTTTAAATTCATTTAAGGCAGCCACAGGATATTACGGTTAAGTAGTCACGACCTCTCTAGGTCAACTACGAGATGCCAGACCAAAAAAAAGAGGCTCATTTTTCCTTGGACTTTTAAATTATTTATAGTGTCGTTTACTAAATAAAAACGCGTGATTTATGTAAAAAAACGTATTAAATGTAACGTGTTAAAGGTAGTAAACGTATTAAAAGTGCATTCAGTGAAAAATTCCTAAAGAACATTGAAATATTGCAAACCTTCCTCTAGTCCTAGTGTCGGTTCACGCGGGAAACCAAGGGAATTTGTTGGGTTAAGTTAGATTGAATCAGATATCGTGTTCAGGGGGGCCCGGATAGCTGTCGAGTCCACCATGAAGTACCTGGGATTGGTCCTAGACAGCCGATGGGAATTCGGGCCCCACTTCCGGCGGCTGGCGCTCAAGCTGATGGGTGCAGCAGGCTCGCTATCAACGCTGCTTCCCAACATGGGGGGCTCGAGCGCCACCTGTAGGCGGTTCTACGTGGGAATCGTGCGGTCCATGGCCCTTTATGGGGCCCCTGTGTGGGCGATGGACCTGACGGCCGGAACTCTCGCCATTCTGCGTAAACCGCAGAGGGCGATGGCCGTCAGGGTCGTCCGCGGGTATCGCACGATTTCCTACGAGGCGGCTGGCGTCCTAGCCGGATCCTCGCCCTGGGATCTAGAGGCGAAAGTACTCGCGTCATTGTACCGATGGCGCGAGGAAGAGCGGACACGGTCGGTCAGTACTCGACGACTGGCTCTGGAGAAGGCACGGCTCCCTGTCGTTTAGGGTGACGCAGGTACTGTCGGGGCACGGCTGTTTCGGCAAGTACCTGCGTCGCCTAGGCAGGGAGCCGGCCGCTCGGTGCCACCACTGCGTCCAATGCGGGGAGGACAAGGCGCAGCACACGCTTTCCGAGTGTGTAGCTTGGGAGGAGCAGCGCCGTGTCCTTACAAATGAAGTAGGAGGCGACCTGACGCTGCCGACAGTAGTGCGGAGGATGGTCGGCAGCGCAGAGTCGTGGGACGTGGTGGTGTCCTTCTGCGAGGACGTGATGTCGCAGAAGGAAGCCGCGGAACGGGAGAGGGAGATCTCAATTCCCTTCCCGGGCCGTAGAAGACGCGCCGAGGAAGGGCGGATAACGCCCTCTTCCGGCCCCCATGAATGGGTCCAGGGGCGAGGGATATGGGGAAGTCCCCACCCCCTATTCGTTGGACCCCGAGGCGGAGGCGCGCGCGAGTGTCGTCGCGCCCCTCAGAGGCGATGCACGGGGTAGTTTAACACCTCACTACCCCGTGCAGGAGGCGAGGCCCGGGCAGACCGGGCCGGCACGATAGTGTGGGGCTGCGGCAGAATCAGGGACTCCCGCGGCTCCGTGCGCACGTGACCGGAGAGACACTGGGGTAGTTTTTAGTCAGTAGGGGTCTGACAGACTCCATCGCCCACCCCAGGGCGGCGGACATCCATTGAGGATTATCCACCCCGGAACAAAAAAAAATAATAAACAAAAAAAGGTTAAATTAGATTAGTTACAATGAGATGGTTGAAAATTAATTATTGAAGACATGGCAGTATGGTATCTGACCTTAGCCGATTCCAAATGGAACAAACAAAACAAAAAAAAAAATCAAGAAGTCATTTTAGCTGTCATAAGAGGTTTGGCGGGAATGTCAAGATGAGTGTCACGCTCATTTTTCATTAGACTTTTAAAATTATTTATAGTGTTGTTTACTAATTAAAAGCACGTGATTTATGTAGTAAAAAGTGCATTCAGTGAATAATTTATAAAGAACAGTGAAATATTGTAGCATAGTGGCCACATCATGACCACACCCAAACTTCCTCCTTTTTGGCCTCACGCGGGAAACGAAAGGAGATAGTTTAGTTTAAGTTAAGCTAGTATAAGTTAGGATAAGTTATGATATAAAACTCAAGAAAAGACTTACTGAAGACTAGGCTGTATGACGTACTATGCCTTTGCCTTTTCCGTTCAAATGAACGGAGGAGTTTTTTGTGGGAAGCCAAAACTGCCACGCTCGTTTTTCATTGGACTTTTAAAATTATTTATAGACGACTAAATAAAAACGCGTGATTTATGTAGTAAAAAGTGCATTCAGTGAATAATTCAAAAAGAACAGTGAAATATTGTAGCATAGTGGCCGCATCATGTCTTTAACTCTTTACGCTAAACCCCTCCTTATCGTCCAAACGCGGGAAACGAAAGGAGTAAGGTTAGGTTAAGTTAGGATAAATTAGAATAAGTTAGGATATAAAACTCAAGAAAAAACATACTGAAACTAGGCTATATGGCGTACTATGCCTTTGCCTTTTCCGTTCAAACGAACGGAAAGACTGAAACCACAAAAAAAAAATTAGCTGTCATAATATTGTCACAGGAATGTTGCAAAACACTGGATCGATCAATCGTTGAAATGTTCTAATTAATTAATCCACATCATTAAAGAAAAAGAACAATGTTACTCAAAAGAAATTTACTAGAGTGCACAACAATTTTATCATGTGCGGGAACATTTATCTGCGTTATACTAAACTATATTACGAACATTTCGCCCTTAACAGGAATATGGTTTCCACTTTACGTTTTAACTTTATTTATAGTGTCACTATGTGTTAGTTTTAAGTTTATTCAGTGGTTGTTGCATTTAAACAAACCAATAAAGTATGATTTGGATGGTATTGTTGCAAATTACCCGCATTTATCGGCATTGTCGCGGGTGTTGCCCCAACCACGGAAGTCGTCGAAATCAGAGTGTCGGGAGTATGATACGAATGAGCTGAGTGTAATATCGACTGTGCTGGAAAGGAAACTGGTGTCGTCGTGGTACGTGCCGTATATATCTCAGGAGATTGGTTTCCCTTTCGCTTGTAAACAAATGTTGGATCAAATGATTGGAAAGAGTTTCCAGGTTTGTGTTCTAAGGTTTTCAATATGCACTAAATTGTAGCTATTAGGGTGCACATTCATAACTCGTCTTTATTATTTTATCTTTTTTCTGATATAGTTCTGAAACTATTGACAATTATCTGCTTAATTAGTTTATTACTTAAAATAATCTTAATATTGATAAAAAAATATATAAACCCGCAGATCTGCAACAAGATAGAAACCAAAGATGTGTATGTAGACATAACCACAATACTTACTTGCCATTTAAAAGAGTACCAGAAAGCTCAGAAACGTCATGAAAAAATGCCAGACTGCGCAATAGATTCATTGTACAAGAAATCTCACCCAGTATTTGTAACAACCAACAAATCGATCCAGTCAGCTGACCACTGCACCAATATCCTTCGCATTATATTCAAGGAACTCATACCTTGGGAGCTATGGGACACTCCTCATTCCGAATTGTTAGTCCGCATACTATCAAAGAAACTTGACAATTTCATCAACAGTACTTTGAGTGAACCCGCTTGGTTAAATGACAAGTTACTAACAATTTTGAAAGGAAAACAGGAACCAGTAGTTGCAGAGGAGCAAAGAAAACCTGAGTCTCCTAAAAAAGAACTAGTAACAGATAACAAAGTAGAAGCCAAACGGACTAGTACGGAGTCAGAACTACTAACAAAAGTGACAAAAAGCACTGCTACTACACCACAGCCGGTTCTTGAAAGTGTGAAGGAATCTGAAGTGGAGAAGATAGAGAATATAGTAGAAGAAGTACCGGTCAACAGTACGGAACCAGTTGATATAAAGGCTTCGCCTATTTTGAGACAGAGGAGGGGCAGACAGGGACGGAACGAAGTGAAGATCTATGATAGAGTAATTGAAGGTATGTCTAATGCAACATTTTCTGTGTGCCATGTTATGCTTTTTCTTTTTTTTCTTGTGGATGGTAAATCATCAAATGACCTCTTCTGCTCTGGGTGGAGCAGAAGGGCTTGTCAGACTTTTACTAAAATTATCCCAGCACTGGGTTGAAATAATCGCACTATGCGCATGTCGCCATGAGATCCTGGCGGAGCTCTGTCTGCTGTAACACCATTTTTCACGGCAGCGGAGTTATACCCCGGCGTTTTGCCTCCTCTCGCCATTCCCACATGTGGGCGAGGGCTTTGGCCTCCAGATCCCATGGCGGCAATCCGGCAAGGAGGCTGGTGGGACTATGAAAGCACATGTCTTCGGACTTTTGCTGAGCAACCTCGAGTCCCAGTTGCCGGATCCTCTCGACGATTGTCGTAACCCCGAGGGTCGCTGCATTGGCCGCCGCCTGGTGCGACCTCCCTTGTGCCAGGACCAGTGTGTCGTCGTCAGCGTAACAAACTAAGCTGACGCCGATAGGGAGGTCCCAGGAATTTTATTCTGTAATTACAAAACATTTCGACCTTACTTGCTGTTGCATCTTATGCTCTTTTTGCACCACCCTGAAAAAAGAAACAAAATCCTGCCGGCTGCGAGGTCAACGGATACACAAAAAGAACGGCGAAACGAATGGTCGACAAAATAAGACTGAAGAATGTTGTTCTCTTATCTTTTAGGTAGTGTAAAAACCTGGGAGACCGACATAGACCTGCAATGCATTAGCATGGGTCAGGACCTGCTCGCGAGCTTGGACGGAGAGATCACCTTGAGCCGGCTGTGGGGGCAGGACGCGGACACGGACACCAGTCCCAACCCGCCGCGCAGCAAGTCGCCGCAACCCCTGTGGTTTGGTAAGCGTTAATTGGTACATTATAATAACTATAACTTATACATTATTATGGCATAGGCTTAGAAGTCAAAATTGAAGCTTTATTAAAGAGTGATAGAGCATATTATTGTTTTAAAAGACATATTCGTTGACGCCAAGCCTGCGATGTTGAAGAGTGACTGGGCAGGTCATAATGTAGGATTCATCCAGACAAATAGGCCAAAGTCGTCACACAGTGGGTGCCTGAAGATGGACGTCGTCAAAGAGGCAGGCCTAAGGCCGCGACCTCAAATCTTGCGGGCAGCGGGGCGGCGGCGGCGGCGGCGAGTGAGCGGCCAGATCTTATGCGCAAAATCAAACGGACCGGTTCTCGAAAACAGCGGCGCGGCAGCGGGGCGGTAGCGAGCAGCAAGCGGTGTACTCCTCGCGCTCGAATCTTGCGGGCAGCGAGGGGTGATCGAGCGTTAGGAATTAATTTGAATCAAAAAGATGTTGCCGCCATTGTTCAGACATTTCTTTCGCGAATAAAAACAAATATCTCGTCGACACAATTGTGAACACAATACTACGCGGCTATAGTAACGCGCGATCTGCCCGCTAGTTTCGAGAACGGGTCTTCGATGCCCGCCCGACTCTCGCGCCGCTGCCGCCGCCACCCCGCTGCCCACAAGATTCGAGGCAGCGGCCTAATAAACGCTGGCGTTTAGCGCTTCTGGCCGATTGGACGGAAAAGGCACATCACGAGGAAAGGCGGAAGAACATGAAAAGCCTTTGCCCAGTTGTAGGACAATATAGGCTGACAGATAAAAAGAGAACCAATATGATTTTTTAATTAAATGAAAACAACTATTCTTGAACAATTTACTGTATTGGCAAAATTATATTGGTGAGGTGGCTTCCGAATAATAAGAGAGGTCATATTTAGGACGGACGACAGCAGGTCAAGCTACTCGAAGCTTTCAAATATTCCCAATCAACCTTGAGATTTTATGTATATCAATTCTAAGGGTGGAGCCTATTAATGGGGAGCTAGCAGAGCGCATAAAGTGCACGTTTTTAGGGTTCCGTAGCCAAATGGCAAAAAACGGAACCCTTATAGATTCGTCACAGACGCTTCCAAAGTGGAATAAAGTTGGTCGCCCCCTCTAACTTCTAAAATAAGAAAATAAAAAAATCTAAAAAAAAAAAACATCTGATATGTACATTACTGAAATGAAATGAAATGAAATCGTTTATTAAGCAAGTAGGATCACTGATCACTTTTACACGTCATGTTTATTTTTTATTTTATTTTTTTAACTAGATGAAGCCGGCATTTCTAACTGACTACCTCTGAGAAGAAATGGCCGAAACAAACTCAGGGATCATCGTCTTTTTTCAAGTCCAGACATTAAAAATGAAAATGTTTACAATAATTTACCTTATAATTACGCATATTGCTTAATAAAAATTAACAATGCTTAACAGAGCGAGCAGCTCAATCCCAAGCTTTTTGTCTTCTAAATAATCTGTGATTTTATAATACCCCTTTTTGCAAAGTTTGGCCTTTATATGGTTCTTAAATCGTTTAATGGGTAAGTTTCGAACGTCCATGGGAAGCTTGTTGTAAAAGTGTATACATTGACCCATGAACGAGTTGCCTACTCTGTGGAGACGAGTGTGATGTAAAGCAAGATTGTGTTTGTTCCTGGTATTTACATTATGAATATCGCTTATCTTCTTAAAATTCGAGATATTTTTATGAACATACATAAGATTTTCAAATATATATTGTGAAGCTACAGTAAGAATGTTCACCTCTTTGAACTTTTCTCTAAGAGATTCTCTAGGACCAAGGTTATAAATGGCTCGAACAGCCCTCTTCTGTAAAACAAAGATGGTATTGATGTCCGCACAAGTTCCCCAGAGAAGAATCCCATAAGTCATAAGACTATGAAAATAACTAAAATAAACAATTCTGGCTGTATCCACATCAGTTATCTGTCTAATTTTCTTAACAGCAAAGGCGGCAGAACTGAGTCTACCCGACAGCTTCTCAATATGAGGACCCCATTGTAACTTGGCGTCAATAGTTAATCCAAGAAAAACTGTCGACTCGACAGGGATCAACTCTACTCCATTCAGTTGAACATTGGTACTTAGCTGCCTGATATTTGGCGTAGAAAATTTAATGACTTTAGTTTTTTTTTTCATTAAAAAGGAGGTTATTTACATTAAACCAATGGACAACTTTAGAGAGTGCATTGTTAACTTCGTCAAAGTTTGTTAGCTGACGCTTGACTTTAAAAATAAGAGAAGTGTCATCCGCGAACAATACTATGTTGTGATTATCCCTCACGTGATGAGGTAAGTCATTAATATAAATTAAAAACAAGAATGGACCTAGAATTGAGCCCTGCGGAACGCCCATGGTGACCACAGATCCTGCAGATCTCTTGCCATTAACATCAACCCTCTGAATTCGATTATTCAGATAAGAAGTCAAAAGGTCGAGAGCTCTGTCCCTCAAACCATAATGGTACAATTTCCTGATAAGAGTATCATGATGTACGCAATCAAAGGCCTTGGACAAATCACAAAAAATACCAAGAGCATCTTGCGATTCCTCCCAGGCCCCAAATATGTTCTTTAGCAATGCCACGCCCGCATCCGTAGTTGAACGACCCTTTGTAAAACCAAATTGTTTCACGTGCAATAAATTGTGTAAGTTAAAGTGCCTCAACAACTGTTTCAAAATTAATTTTTCAAAAATTTTGCTCAAAGTTGGTAATATCGATATTGGCCGAAAATTCGTGGGATCAGTTGTACTACCAGATTTGAACAGTGGAATTACTTTGCTTAGTTTCATCAAATCAGGAAATACACCAGATGTGACACAAGAATTAAAAACAATTGCTAAGAAAGGTGCGATAACATCTATTATTGAAGCTACAGTGTATACTGACAAACCCCAATGATCGGCAGTTTTTTTTACATCAAGATCCTTAAAAGATTCTATAATGTCTTTAGCAGTCACAAATGCAAATTCAAAGTGATTGTCACATTCTGGAACACATTCTTTTAGTATGGCATATGCAGAAGTGGAGGAAGAAGACAAAGTTTTTGTTGTCATTATTGGAATATTAGTAAAAAAATTCTCAAACTCAGTTGCCACCTCCAAGTCCGCCTTTATATCTTCATCGTTAATTTTAAGATGGAAATCGCGATTCTGTACTTTGGTTCTTCCAGTTTCAGAATTTATAATTCCCCAAGTTGTTTTGATTTTATTGCCAGAAGATTTTATTTTATTTTTAATGTGTATGGCTTTTGCTGAGGAACAGGCTCTTTTAAAAGTTTTTGAATAATTTTTAACAAAATCTTGAAAAGCTTCATCATGGTTAAATGTTTTTTCCTGATATAATTCATACATTTTTTCCCTGCTTTTATAAATACCTGGGGTTGCCCAGTCACTAAATATAATACGGTCGCTAACAGGCAATGTTTTTTTTGTGAAAACTTTCATAAATTCACAATTAATGAGGTTAAATAGTACACTATACGCATGATCCGGATTGGCGTGATAAGGCAAGTCCGGTAGCCTTTCAATTAAATTATTTTTAAATTGTCCTAAACGATTTTCATTTATAGGAACAAAACTCACAAGTTTTCTTTGAGCTCTGACTTCACTTTTCTGAGTAAAAGTAACTAACTGGCCACAGTGATCAGAGTCTAACTCGTTTATAATTAAATGGTCAGAAGGTCTTGAGTTAGTAAAGATGTTGTCTAAACAGGTGGCACTCGTGGCAGTTATTCTAGTCGGCTCAAAGAATCTTGCGTACAAGTTATAAGACTTAAATAATGACATAAATTTATTAACTGTAGCTGATTTCTCTAGAACATTAATGTTGAAGTCTCCACAAACAACAACTGTTTTGTTACTGCGACAAGTCTTTAATAAAACTTCCTCCATATATTTCTCAAAAATATCATAGGAAGCACATGGGGGCCTGTAGACACTTATTACAATGAACCGCTCAAGCTCGATGCAAGCAATTTCAATAACCCGCTCAACATACAACATACTATAAAAACTACCAACGAAAATTGTTTTGAACGAGATCTAGTAAGTAGTTTTTTTTAATACCTCGTAAATCGTAAACCGCTTATTACCGCGTAATCTTTCATACAAATAACTCCTTTAATTTCATAAATCAATGGTACGGAACCCTTAGTGCGTGAGTCCGACACGCACTTGGCAGGTTATTTTTTATCGCGGTGACCTAAATAAAAATATCTCATTTTAGACATATTTCTAAAGTACTCACACGTATTTCGAAAGCTGTAATTACGAAAACGAATAAGTACTTTTAATTCCCATTGCACACGCACTTGGCAGGTTATTTTTTATCGCGGTGACCTAAATAAAAATATCTCATTTTAGACATATTTCTAAAGTACTCACACGTATTTCGAAAGCTGTAATTACGAAAACGAATAAGTACTTTTAATTCCCATTGGTCGACCACAAAGCCCCGTGTGGTACCGGGCCTAGAATTGTACCAACCCATATCCTCCCGTGGGTGTCGTAAGAGGCGACTAAGGGAAATCACCAGGGAAGCGGGCAGCAGCGCTTCTCCTGTGTAATATCAAATCACTGCGATCCCCAACCCGCCTGCTAAGCGTGGGGATTATAGCAAACCCCCCCAATGATGCACACGATACAGCCCAGGCCCCTAGTCCCCGGCAGCTCCGCTATTCCAGTCTACGGTAGCGGACTCGGTTACGGCGGAGCAAGGGGTGCTAAGAATCTCCGGCAGAGGTCCGGCTACCATCACAAACGACGACCTTTGGCCCTGGCAACATTTAACACGCGCACACTACGGTGATAAGATAATGAGAAGATTGTCGAACTGGAGGAAGAACTGAGCCGGTTGCGCTGGGACATTGTGGGGTTATCTGAAGTCCGAAGAGAGGGAGAGGACTCGATAATCCTGAAGTCTGGCAACCTGCTCTATTTCCGGGAAGGCGACCAGCTGTCCCAGGGTGGTGTCGGGTTTATTGTCCACAAGTCCCTCGTGAACAACGGGGTTAAAGTCGGGAGCCTTTCGACTCGGGTGGCGTACCTTGTACTGAAAATAACAAAACGATATTCGTTAAAGGTTATACAGGTCTACGCCCCGACGTCTAAACACTCTGACGATGAGGTGGAGGCCATGTATGAGGACGTCAGTAGAGCCATACATCCCTCCAAAACCCACTACACCGTTGTCATGGGGGACTTTAACGCAAAACTGGGCATGCGAGAGGCGGACGAGACGAAAGTGGGGCAATTTGGAGTTGGAAATCGGAATTCCAGAGGTCAGATGCTAATGGATTTCATGGAAAGGGAAGGACTCTTTGCGATGAATTCTTTTTTCAGGAAACCATTGTACCGCAAGTGGACCTGGCTCAGCCCCGATGGTCAGACCAAAAACGAGATAGACTTCATAATGTCAACGAGAAGGCAAGTGTTCAACGATGTCTCCGTGATCCATGCGGAAAAAACCGGGAGTGATCACCGTATTGTTAGAGGCATCTTGAACCTCAACATTAGGCTCGAACGCTCTCGACTTATGAAGTCTACGTTCCGTCCAGCGTCAACACAACTCCAAAACCCCGAGAGCTTTCAGATCGAACTACAAAACCGCTTCGAATGCCTCGGTGAATGCGTAGATGTGGACGACTACAACAACAGGTTTGTGGAAACTCTCCAAACTGAAGGGTCTAAGTTCTACAAAACCCTCCGTTCAAAAAGACAGAAGAAGATCTCCGGTCCCACCCGCCGGCTAATGGAAGAAAGACGGGAGGTGATCTTAAAATCCCCTGATGACGCTTCGCGCATCAGATGCCTTAACAGACAGATCTCAAAGTCTCTGACTCGCGATATACGCCAATTTAATACAAATTGTATTAAAGAGGCCATCGAGCGGAACAAAGGCTCCAAAGTGTTCGCACGAGAATTGTCTGTTGGACAGAGTCTACTTGCGAAGCTGAAGACTGGGGATGGTAGGATCGTCACTTCCAAGCCCGGGCTTTTGGGTGAGATCGAGAAATTCTACGGAGAGTTATACACATCAACACACTCACCTGTTGTAAGCCTGGCTAATGATCCTAGAGCCAGACTAACCCGACACTACACCGACGATATCCCGGACGTCAGCCTGTACGAGATGGGTATGGCCCTGAAACAGCTCAAGAACGATAAGGCGGCTGGAGATGATGGAATTACGGCTGAGCTTCTGAAAGTGGGTGGCAAACCGGTTCTTAAAGCGCTTCAGAAGCTATTTAATTCCGTCATTCTTAAAGGCGAAATGCCTAAGGCGTGGCACAGGAGCGTGGTGGTTTTGTTTTTCAAAAAAGGTGACAATACCCTCCTGAAAAACTACAGACCGATATCCCTCCTGAGCCATGTCTACAAGCTGTTTTCTAGGGTCATCACGAATCGTCTCGCTCGCAGGTTTGACGACTTCCAGCCTCCCGAACAAGCCGGCTTCCGAAAAGGTTTTAGCACCATAGACCACATTCATACGCTGCGGCAAGTTATACAGAAGTCCGAGGAGTATAACAAACCACTATGCTTGGCGTTTGTGGACTATGAGAAGGCCTTCGATTCGATTGAGACTTAGGCGGTGCTACAGTCTCCCCAGCGGTGCCAAATTGACCATCGATACATTGAGGTGATAAAGTGTTTGTACAAAAACGCCACCATGTCAGTCCGTCTCCAGGATCAGGACTCGAAACCGATCCAACTGCAGCGTGGAGTGAGACAAGGAGATGTCATATCTCCCAAATTGTTCACTGCTGCGTTGGAAGATGTCTTCAAGCTCCTGGACTGGAAAGGACTTGGTATCAACATCAACGGCGAGTACATCACTAATCTCCGTTTCGCAGATGATATCGTGGTCATGGCTGAGACCCTGGAAGACTTGGGCAAAATGCTCAATGACCTCAGCAGAGCTTCCCAACAAGTGGGTCTAAAGATGAACATGGATAAGACGAAGATCATGTCGAACTCTCATGTCGCACCCACTCCAATTGTAGTTGGTTGCTCTGCACTCGAAGTTGTTGACGAGTATATATACCTGGGACAGAAAGTCCAACTAGGTAGGTCCAACTTCGAGAGTGAGGTGTCTCGGCGAATCCAGCTCGGTTGGGCAGCGTTCGGGAAGCTACGCTACATCTTCTCGTCGTCCAAGATACCACAGTGTCTCAAGACTAAAGTCTTTGACCAGTGTGTGTTGCCAGTGATGACTTACGGAACTGAAACGTGGTCGCTCACAATGGCCCTCATACAAAGGCTCAGAGTCACACAAAGGGCAGTGGTTTAGAGCTATGCTCGGAGTTTCTCTGATCGAATCAGAAATGAGGAGATCCGCAGAAGAACCAAAGTCACCGACATAGCTCTACGAGTCGCTAAACTCAAGTGGCAGTGGGCAGGGCACATTGCTCGTAGAACCGATGGCCGATGGGGCAGCAAGGTTCTGGAGTGGCGGCCACGTACTGGAAGACGCAGCGTAGGGAGACCCCCAACAAGGTGGACCGATGACCTGGTGAAGGTCGCGGGAAGCCGATGGATGCGGGCAGCACAAGACCGGTCATCATGGAAAGCCTTGGGGGAGGCCTTTGTCCAGCAGTGGACATCTATAGGCTGAGGAAGAAGACCACAAAGTGGACAGATGAACTTGTTAAATCCAAAGAACCTAGTTGGATGCAAGAAGCACGGAACCAGTCGAAGTAAAGTTACTTTGAGGCTATTTCCAACAGTGGACGTCTTTCGGCGGAAATTATGATCATGATGATTTTTAACTTCATTCTAAAATGTTACATTTTTTTTTTCTCTCAAATGCTCTAAATTCCAGATGAAGAAGAAACAATAGAAGTGGATCCCTTAGACCCGAGTCTATACAAAGAATCGAAGAAGGAACAGAGCCCGAAGCCAGCGGATGCCTTGCTGAAGGACTTGCAGTCCACCGTCAGGGAGGCCAAGACGAAGATAGGGGACCTACAGGTGGACTCCAAACTTCCCTTAGATGTGCCCCGCAAGCAAAACTCCAGTGTATGTTGTTTGCACGATCTTTCTGCTTATGCTTTTGTAAATAGGTGCTGGGCATGTACCACAGACAAGAGATTTTAACACAGATATTTTATATGCATTAACCCATTTTAACACAGATATTTTATATGCATTAACCCATTTAAGCAATTTAAGTTTATTGCATCTTTTGTCTTTTTATTACATTAAGAAAATGACAGAAGCTTAAAAACACAGAAAAAATTTACATGAAGACTTAATCTTGGTCCGATTTGGATCTGATTTGACACATAAAGGGTGTATCTGACATCGACGCACAAACGAGTACCATGGATCTAGTACATGTTTCTGAACCTCACAGTGGTGGATCATGCGTCGGCTTTTTCTTGATTTATGAAAAATAATTGCCGTTTTTTTCACTTTATAATTGCTGTACTTTTATAACCCAGTAAGATTTTAAAGTAAAAATTAATTAATTCGCTAATAACACAAAAAAGCGCAATGTGAACAAAACTCGAAAGACTATCCTATCAGCTGATTAAATAGAGTTTACATCAGGGGTCAACGTCATACATACAAACCCGCACGGCGGCACGCTTGCAACGTTCAAAGGCCGAGCCGACACTTTTTTTTAAACACTATGATTTCTGTACATAAATCATCATGATGCGACATAAATCATCATCATCCCAGCGTTAATCCCAGTCGCATCCGAAGCCTTTTTCAGCTTTTGGAGTCTGGGGTCCGCTTTACCAGTCCAACTGCTGATATGGCTAAACTTCGACATTTTGGACCAATTGTTGGACTTTTGAGGGCTCTAACAACCCGTAACGACTGCCACTAGATGTTCGTATGGCAACCGGGACCAACGGCTTAACGTGCTTTCCGAGGCACGACCAGACCAGTGCAAATATCATATTCATGCATACAAATACTTGCACTGTGCGGGGATCGAACCCGCGCCACCTTGCTACGCCACGGAGGCTGTCATTAGCGACATAAATGACTATAATAATTTTATTAGTGGCATGTGGTCTAGCCTTTTCGGGAAGTTTGCGTTACGATGTCAGATACACCCTGTATGTATCAACCAAGCTTGAAACGTATTCACATATCTAATGATGATCGGAAATGGATGATATATACAAGGGCATACCCAGCTTCTGGCCTTGCAACTAAAATTTTTAGTGTCGAATCATCTTCGGCTATTTTGTCTTACAAAGGACACAAGGACATCGACATGAAACATTAGGTATTTGTGTAGGTCAAATGGACGCAAATGATCCTGAATAAGACTGATTAGTAATTAAGGGAGTTCATAAATGTTCTGAAAGGTTTCTATGCCCCCCTGACATAAATATTTGCCTTTTTAACATGCAAAAAAGATGTACATACAATATATTAATAAAACCTCGTCCGACCCGTAAGGATAATAAAGGTTAGGTAAACACATGACCAAATAAAATATGAAATTTTACATAATCATCATAGTAACAATACTAATGAATTTTGAAATAATGTTTTTTTTCCCGCGAATTAATTCTAAATTCCCCAAAATTTTGGTAATTTAAAAAAAGTGACAACACTATTTTTGACGGTATAATTCTGAGCGAATAGCGATTCGACCACGTGCCGCGTGCCCTGCCCCCCTTCGCCTGCACATGGATGGCCTACCGCACATGTTTTAAGTTACCTCTTTTTGCGAAATAATATTTATTTTTTACGGTAATTTTTTTTTAAGTTTAGCCCGCTTTGTAGGCATTCGTAGAATCAGTTATTGATACCTAACAATACCTTCACGGATCGGACAGGGTTTTCTTTACACATTGTTTATACAAGAAAAGGATTAGAATTGACACCGAGTTGTTGTGTTTTTAAATCATATATTTAAGGTTTTATCTGCAACATAAAATTGCAACAATAGCACCAATAGTGCACAGCAAAATAATCTTTATATATTAACACTCTTAGGTCTAAAATTCCTTGACAACTGCATCATTTATATTTAAATATTCTGTATCAATTTTGTAGACAGGTACCACAAATAAGGAGCAAGCGCCGCACTGGCTCAGGTTAAAATTGCTTTGAATGTCACTGTCCTATAGTACTCTTCTACTGTACTGTCCTCAAAACTGGAGTTGTCGTACTTGGTGTTACCTTGGGCCTTATTTGACACAAGATCATAGATCGTTTGTTGGATTTTGTTACTGGCGTTAAGCACTTATGTTTGATGGGGAAAAAGCACTGAATTCGCGTGATTTTGACCAGTAGTGTCCTAGTGGTATCGGCCACGGTTTAAAAGTTGTAGGGCGTAGGTTCGAACCCAGTCAGGCACTTCACTCTGAGTAAATTATTTCATCACCACTGTTCTCAAAACGGTGAAGGAAAATATTGTCAGGAAACCTGCATGTACTAGAGTTAAAAACTTCGAAGACATGTGACATCTACTACTGGGCCATCTTGGTAGATTACGGCCCACTCCCTCTCACCGAGAGGAGGCCTGTATCCCAACGGTGGGAACAATATAGGTTGATTATGTATGTATGTATATGTTGTCATAGCGACCATAGACACTAGGAAAATTTCAAGAGTATCTATTATTCTACTTCTGTCGGCCCTCACTGCCTCCGCTGGTTAGGCCTGATGGAACACTGGCTCATACGGCGAGAGAGAAAGCAGGTCTCTTTGCTTCTCTCTTTGCCCATAATTCTCGTCTGGATACTGGCAGTGCTACTCCACCTAATTTACCTCATTGCGGAGCTTCAATGCCTGAGGTTCGCATTAGAAACAAGGAGGTTCTGAGAGTACTGTGTCGTCTGGACGCGAATAAGGCTAGTGGTCCGGATGGTATACCAGCGATTGTTCTTAAAGCATGTGCGCCCGAGTTGTCTCCTGTATTGACGCGCTTGTATCGCCTCTCATTTAGGACCGGTATAGTGCCCAAGTCCTGGAAGCTTGCTAACGTGCAGGCCGTGCCCAAGAAAGGTAGTCGTGCCGATCCTGCCAACTATCGGCCGATTTCGATCACTTCCATACTTTGCAAAATTATGGAGCGTGTATTGAACTCGCGCCTCTTGGCATACCTGGAAGGTAACGATCTCCTCAGTGACCGACAGTACGGGTTTCGCCGCAATCGGTCAACTGGGGACCTACTAGTGTATGCCACTCACTTGTGGGGCGAGGCCCTCGAGACGAATGGGGAAGCGATTGCTGTCTCCCTTGATGTCTCGAAGGCCTTCGACCGGGTATGGCACGCTGGCCTTTTGAGTAAGCTTCCAGCGTACGGCATTTCCCCTAGCCTGACTGGCTGGGTAAAAGACTTCGTGACTGAACGGTCCCTCCGAGTTGTTGTCGACGGATGCTCTTCTGAGCCCATGTCAACTAATGCCGGTGTTCCTCAGGGGTCTGTTCTCTCTGCAACTCTGTTCCTGCTGCATATTAACGATCTGCTGATGCCTGGTATCTATGGGTATGCAGATGACAGCACAGTTGTAGAGAGATACCTGCCGGATGCTCGGGTTAGTAGGGAATCAATCCAGTCCGAAAGAGAGGCCATGGTTGAGCGAACGAGTGTTGCACTGCAGGCATTCTCCGAATGGGGCAATGCCAATCTTGTAGCATTCAATGCCGCCAAAACACAGGCGTGACTTTTCACCGCCAAAACGAGCCCGTTGACCTTGGCTCCTACTTTTCGAAATGTGTCCTTGGAGTGTTCCGACCGCCTTCACCTTTTGGGAGTTGAGATTTCCTCGAACCTTAACTTTGGGCGGTTCATTGAGTCCAAGGCCAAGGTGGCTGCCAGGAAACTTGGCGTTATCGCAAAGGTCCGGCAGTACTTCACACCTGGGCAGCTTCTAATATTATACAAAGCACAGGTCCGTTCGTGTGTGGAGTACTGCAGCCACATTTGGGCTGGTGCTGCCAAGTGTCACCTGGCCACTTTGGATTCAGTGGAGAGACGTGCAAAGAGGCTGATTAATGACCCTGATCTAACTCGAGTTAGTCTCCAAAGCCTAGAGCACAGGCGTAGAGTAGCCAGCCTTTCGGTGTTCTATAGGATGCATTTCGGGGAGTGTGCGAGGGAATTGCATGATTTAATTCCCCATCTCCGTTCCACCAGCGGACGACCCGTCGTACGGCTGGTTTCCACCCTTACGTTGTTAACACCACTACGATCCGGACGGGGCGTTTCGCCTCCTCCTTTATACCGCGTACATCGAGGGACTGGAACAATTTGCCAGTGGCGGTGTTTCCGTCGGACTACAGTTTGGGTGTCTTCAAGGCTAGAGTGAATAGGCTCTTAATAAATTAGTGCGCTTTACCATCGGCGATTGCGTCACTGCTTACCATCAGGCAGGATTGCGGTCAAGCGCTAGTTTATAATATGTAAAAAAAAAAAAAAAATATTTGGAAATGCCAAATATACAGCCTTATGACAGACGGACGGTAATTTGAATAAAAATCATTTACTTAAGGGGATTTCCTTTTTTTTTTTGGGTCCCGTTAATATTCTGGGTACGGAACCCTAAAAACATTTCCTTTCATTTTTTCTTCACTGTTTACTATTTAACGTTACATTTAAAAAATACTTGGTCACAAATCATATCGCAAACATCACGAGACCTGTTTGTAGAGCATTCTATGCCCAGCCCATTAAGACTAACCGGTAAGTATTAAAGTTCAAAATCCAATATCCAATCTATTCATAGTCAAGTAAGATAATTTGTTTAAATCTGCATGAAACAAGCAACTAGCATGTCTGTTAGTATGCACGGATATTTAGATTGTGTTAGTACAGGTTCGTACGTTCGTATCCGCAGCGTTTTTTTATTAGCGGTGTGGATTTTCAACGCTATGCTCAGGGCCGACGGTTGAGGATCCAACATTTTGTTTTTTAAACTTCACTCTATTGGATTTTCAATGCTCGGCCCTACATCGAAAGTTGAAAATCCAGTGCGCGGTAAATTCCCTCGCCATGTTTGCGTTTGATAACGAGGGATAACTGTTTCGAGTTGAAATGTTGTGTGTGTTAACATGGGAGGGATCCTATGGGTTTACTTAAGAATGGACAAAACCCGCCACACTGTTCCCAACCCACTGCAACTCCTGAAAGCCTGAATCAACAGTGGAGACCGCCAGAAAAACGCCGAGCAATGAAGCTCAACGAGTCCCGGAGAAACGATTCAACTGTCTTGGGTCCCGCAACGAAATTAATCAGAAAATAATAGCGGAGGAGTAAGAAAAAAGATTTTTTTTCCACTTCCCTCCATAATAAGCAGGAGACAGAACAGAACTAGGCCAATCGGCACAAAGGGACATTATTGCAACTGGGAGAAGCCCAGATTGCCAAGCACCACGGAATAACGTTTGATTAAGTTAATGGGTCCTAAGTAGGTATTTGCTGTTACAATTGATTCC
This sequence comes from Sesamia nonagrioides, assembly GCA_017933935.1. Lineage (NCBI taxonomy): Eukaryota > Metazoa > Arthropoda > Insecta > Lepidoptera > Noctuidae > Sesamia > Sesamia nonagrioides. Next base: position 29,174 of record JADWQK010001171.1, read on the forward strand.
AATAATAGGTATGGCAAAAGCGCCTGAACGCACGGAAATTAGTTCTAGTTTCTACAAGGTAACAACTCCGGATGTAACATGTACACTATCCAACATAATATTGCGTTCATTCTGCCAAAGAATACACTCCCACAAGATGTGTTGTGCGGACTGTTCAAATTCACAGTTCGATGTAGAACACTGACACAAAGGCGAAGGAACAAGTTTAAAAGAATACAGTTTACTTTTAAAGTTGCCATGACCTGTGAGAAATTGGGCAATGCAGTGGTCAACCTCCAGCCATGTCTTAGCCAGCCGATCGCCAACGGATGGAAAGAACAGATGGAGGTGCCGGCCCTTGATGGAATTATCCCACCTACTTTGCCATTCGGATAAGAGGTCCTCCCAGACGTCAGTCTGAGGTTTAAATAATCTAGAAATTCTATTGAGGTCGCGTTGTGTAACAAAGTTAGTGTCCATGGCCTCCCCGCTCGCGGAGTAGTACATTGAAGCACGTCGCTGTACTTCAAGATCGACTTGAAGTACACCTGCCAGAACGGGTAAGGCTTCAGTACTGACTGTTCTATACGCCTTGCATAAAAATATCAATGCCAAACGTTGGCTTTGAAGCAGTTTACGTCGCGCCGCCCCTATGCTGGCCCTATCGGCCCAAACAGGTGCACCGTAGCCCATACATCCTAAGTAGGTAGCTCCATATATAGTTTTTAAAGTTAGGAATGATAGACCCCAAGTTGCTTTGGATATTCTAGTTAGGGCATAAAAGTTCCTTTTAGCTTTTCGCCAACTATTTTTATATGTTCGATAAATGAAAAATTCCTTTCTAAGACCATACCAAGGTAGCATACGGATTGCTGTTTTTAACGGGAACGTTATTAAATTTAATAGTAGGCAATGATTTAAGATTACCTTTTAGTAGAAGTTGATAGGTTTTATGCGGCGCAAACGCTAGGCGGTTACGATCACCCCACTGAGATATTAGATTTAGGCAAGTATGGGCCAAGTTCTCAAGTCCAGCTCGGGTACTTGACTGAATGAGCAGTAGGCCATCGTCTGCGTAACCAGTAAGTGAACAGCCGCAAGGAAGCGGGATCGCGAGGAAATCATCAAAACCCAAATTCCATAAATAAGGACCGACAACTGAACCCTGAGGACATCCCATGGTTAGTGCTTTAGTACTAGAAAAATGACCGAGCTTAAGTACCGCGGAACCGTTTATTAAGAACGTTTACTTAAGAATGTCTTTATTGTTTTAGTTGATAACAATTCTAATCAAGGTTTTCTCGGTGGTAGGCCATAACATCGGCTGCCGGCAGAACTTACCACCCACCAGACAAAGTCTTGCCGCCAAGCGATCCGTCGTGTTCTGGCATGATGTATGGTCTGAGCAGTTGTGTTGCGATGTGTGCCGGGTACGATGCGCCAAATGTTGTGTCGGAGTTTGGTCGTGGAGGGTCTCCAGATCAATCTCCCTCTGGCGCTGCATCGTTGGTCGTGTTGTTGGTTTTAACATTGTATCACCTCGCTCAACTGCCGTCTTCTTTCCTATTCACTATTTTTTAAGTGAAAAGTCTTCATAAACTAGTTCGCTTTACTATCAACGATTGCATCACTCCTTACCATCATTCGGGTCGGGTCAAGCTCTAGTTTATAAATTATAAAAAAAAACAGTTTTTGTAATTCTAATGAATTTATTTAAATAAAAGTTTTATTACGCACGTTTAGTTACGGCTACGGAGGTTTCAAGTTGCTAAATTCATATGTAATATATAATAAATCTCGAAACTTGTACGTAAAACTTGTCAATTGACATCCTTTATTTGAAAATCAAGTTTAACTCACGGAAAACATTAAGTATCAGCTTTCTAAACTCACGAAATATTCGTGATCACTCCGCCCAATTTCACTCCTATCCATTTCTTCCGTCATATTTCTAACTGGTTGTGTACTATTCCCTGCTGTAGGACGAAGCGGCCGGTATGATGGAAGGCCTGCTGGATTTCGGCATCGCTGGACTGAAGAAGGGTCTCCGATTTACGGGGCTCAGTGATCAGGTCAGTATGGACTAGGCCAGTGTTTTTAAACGCGTGGTTAGAAAACCAGGATAAATAACTCTAATTATGGTTCAATCCAAAAGAAAAAACAATCACTTCAGAATTTCAGGGGTTACATAATTAGCATATAGCCAGCTTCCTCTCGGTGAGAGGGAGTGGGCCGTAATCTACCAGGCGGGCCCAGTGCGGGTTGGTTCAGGGGTTGATTGTGGGAAATTCTGTTTAACAAAAGGTACTTAAAGTGACAGACTGAAATTCCAAGTTAGAAGCAGCAGAGGAAAGGAGTTCGAGAAAGATTTTTGGATAGTAAGGGGTCCGTGATATAAAAAGGGTTGAAAACTCTGGTCTCACATTCATCTTCAGCCTATAGATGTCCACTGCTGGACAAAGGCCTCCCCCAAGGCATTTCACGATGACCCGTCTTGTGCTGCCCGCATCCATCGGCTTTCCGCGACCTTCACCAGGTCATCGGTCCACCTTGTTGGGGGCCTCCGTACGCTGCGTCTTCCGGTACGTGGCCGCCACTCCAGAACCTGACTGCCCCATCGGCCATCGGTTCTACGAGCAATGTGCCCCGCCCACTGCCACTTAATTTTAGCGACTCGAAGAGCTATGTCGGTGACTTTGGTTCTTCTGCGAATCTCCTCATTTCTGATTCGATCACGCAGAGAAACTCCGAACATAGCTCTTTCCATTGCCCTTTGTGTGACTTTGAGCCTTCGTATGAGGCCCAATGTGAGCGACCACGTTTCAGTTCCGTAAGGTCTCACATTCAATGTTTTATTTTGAACTCTTTGAAGTTAAAAGAAAGACGTAGCTTATGACAATATTATTATGTGTTTAGGACAAGTCACCGTCCCACAATCGAGAACACCGGACGCCCCCGTCTGAGCATCCTCGCGGGAAACCCATTCCAGAACACAAAGATATACACACCACCAATGGACAGAGAGGTACGATATGCATTATTTGTTTCTCATTAGTTGACTGGCGATCCGCCCCGGCTTGGCACGGGTGCAATGCTGATACTAAATACACTACAGAAAGACTGTGAACGTTGTATAAAAAACATAGCGGCCCAAAGTAGTATAAAATTTATACTATGTAGTGATATTTCGAAGTTACACTTTCCACTGCGGAGCACAACCTTCCAGCATCCTTTTTTTATTTTTTTCCTTTTTTTTCGGTGTGGCAAATCCTCATAGGGTGTCCGCCGCCCTAGGGTGGGCGACGGGGTCTGTCAGACTTTTGCTGACTAAAACCACATCGGTGTCTCTTCTATCACGAGCGCGCGTGGGGCCGCGGGAGTCTAAATTCTTCCGCAGCCCCACACTCGTGCTGGCCCGGTCTGTCCGGGCCTCGTAACCTTCCAGCATCCTTCTCCAACACCACCTCGATCGAACCCTAGAGGCACATGACTAGGTCGGCTCGCCCCCCTCCCCCCCTTCCTGAGCCTGTCGCTAGTGCTATACACGCAGTTTTGTGTTAAATTGTACATTTCTTTCTCATTTCAGACGAGAACAACGTGCACCCATTACTCAAGCAGCAGAGAGTCACCTCACAGGACAGCGTGGTCAGTGTAGTGACTGATTTTCTGACTGTTTTCTAGATTCTGTTTTGGACCAGTTGCAAAAACTCGCATATTTATAGTTAGTTAGATGTATGGGAGTTTATAGATAAAGGGTGTCATTTGACAAGTTCTACAAGGGTTGAGATTCCCCGTGTGGTACCGGGCTTAGTATAGTACCATCCGACTAAGGTAACTCTCACCAGGGAAGCGGGCAGCAGCGCTTCTCCTGTGGAATATCAAATTACTGCGATCCCCAACCCGACGACAAGCTTAGGGATTATGGCACCCCCACCCCCATGTACTGAAGGCCTTGGGGAGGCCTTTGTCCAGCAGTGAACCTCTATAGGCTGAAGTAAAAGAATATGTATGGGTCAAGTTTGCAACTAAATTTTATTCTAAATTATACATTTTGTATACACGTTTGGTTCGTCTGTTTAAAGCCTGTGTTCAAAAACTAACTTTAACTTCAGTGCATGCTTTTCTTTCGATTTAATTAAGAAAAAGACAAAAGACACGAAGAAGATAACTGAATCAAATCGTTCAAAATTCAATATGGCGGATTCCCAAAGATAGCGGACTAAAAAGTCTTTTTAATTGAGTAATATCGTCTTAATTTCCTTAAAATCATATGAATTGGCTGGTAGTATTTATCATTTAAGTTGTCAACTAGGTTGAAGACCTTATTTAAATAATTCTCGACCGATTTCCTCTCCAGCCATCTCAACCCCGATCAATTCCCAAAGCGGAGCTCCCATTAGTGCCTGTACCAGATTCTCCCGAGCCGGAGTACGAGGAGGCCGCCGACCTGTCCACCAGCATCGCCAAGCTACGATGTCTGTTACAGCAACGCGCAGAGACCAGTCCGAGGTACTTTAGAAATAAAGCAAACTGTGAAGGAACTCTATCATCATCATAGAATAGAATACTCTTTATTATGTACACCGTATGTGACATCGTAACGCAAACTTCGCGAAAAGGCTAGACCGCATGCCACTAATAAAATTATGGTAGTCATCAGTGGCGAAGGGTGAAATTTTGACAAAGGGAAGCCGGTCCAAAAAAATAAACACTTAAACACTTACCTACTGCAGGATATCTTGGAGGAGGTCTTCAGATAAGAATAGTATTAAAAGCCCCACCTTCACCATACAAAAAAGGACTGATGATTTGATAACAGTGTCTTTCAAGTATGATAAAAGCGGCAGCAAAAGAAAAAAAAAGCCTTTTTCGACGTGCATCTCCATACCACACATGCATGCTTGTTAGTAAGTACTAAGTTAAGTACCTATTGTTAGGGAATAAGAGTCAAGAAAAAATAAAATAAAAAATTACAAAAATAATAGTGTTAAAAACCGAACCACACAAACACCGATCCAAAACCAACAAAAATATTAAGCAAAAATAAAGCAAATTATACACAATCACAACGTTATTTATATTGTAATGCAATGCGTCTGTTTTTTTTTAACAAAATGAGCTAAAATGATGTTATAAAAATTCGGATTACTTTTCATTTTATTAAGCAAATTTTTTTTAATTGACATGATAGCCAAATCGGACAATCTCTGCTCTTTTTGGCAGTTTCGCACATATGTGTGAATGCGTTTTAAAGCAGAAAATGACCGCTCAGCTGAAGCTACTGAAATGGGGAGGGTCAGAATTAAACTGCAAAGAGTCGAAACTTGAGAAAATGCGTCTTTCAAAGACGTATTCTGGAGCTGTAAAAAAAGCTCATAGGTGTCCAATTTATTTAACGACGCTGACGTAAGACTTTAAGTTCATTCAGCAGGTAGTCAGTTGAGCAGCACTCTATATGAATTAAAGCCATAATAACAAACAAAATACACAGTATTTAACCAAATCTGCGATTAAATTACGTTACAGAATCAGTCACAGTTTAAATACCACAAATATTAAAATATAACAAACGAAAAACACGAAAAACGAACACATGTCACATACTAACAATAATTTATTTTCAACCAAACGAAATGGAACACGAAAATATGCCAAAATAAAAAGAATATGACTTGCGAAGGATTTCATTATAACGTTTCTTTGTCTCATTCTAATAGAGGAGAGGAGAGAACTGCAAGCCGGTCGGCAGTAGCCTATCTTTTCTCAAAAATTACGGACGGTTAGCGATCATTAGAAAGAGATGTCTGACACGCTCTGTCTCTTTTCGCCTCATAGTAAAACGTTGGCCGAGATAAGCTGTAATTCGTCGAGTTACCTTTAATGTAATTTAGGTACGAAAAATTTAAGCGCTGATTAATTTACGACTATAAAATGAAATGTGATACTTAGGGTATTGCTAAGAATTACTATTGCTATTGTAAATCGCGCAGGCATTTGATTAATAATACTTTGTTAATGAAATAGAATGTAAATACTTTTGTATGAATATGGAACTGATTTTTGAAAGGTAACCCGGTGGGAATCGGCTTGTATGGACTCTTCGCCACTGGTAGTCATTTATGTCGTTAATGAACGGTTATAGAATTCAGTGTTTAAAAAAAAGTGTCGGCTCGGCTTTTGAACGTTGCAAGCGTGCCGCCGTGCGGGTTTGTAGATATGACGTGGATCCCTGACGTGAACTCTATTAAATCAGCTGATAAGATAGTTTTCGAGTTTTGTTTTCATTGCAAATTTTTGATAATTAGCGAATTAATTAATTTTTACTTTAAAATGTTATTGGTTTATAAAAGTATAGCAATTATGAACGGTCTAAAGTGAAAAAAACTACATATATATTTTTTTAATCATGCAAAAGCCGACGAAAAATTCCACCACTGGGGGGTTCAGAATCATGTCCTGGATCCATGCTACTCGTTTGTGCGTCGATGTCAGATACACCCTTTATATTACTTACCGAACATTATAAAGATTTTACAATCAGTGACACAATGGGCGGCCTTATGGCTAAGAGCGCTCTTTTACAGACAACCTTTCATTCACCATCATCGGTATTATCAGCCTAATACAGTCCAGTGGTGGACATAGACCTCCCCTATTTCACATCATTTAATTCTATTTTCGGCAACTCTCATCCAGCTACTACCAGCCATCCTGCGAAGATCGTCGCTCCAACTAGCCTGAAGACGCATCCCACCTTACGTTTAGGTACCAATTCGAGGTCTCCACTGACTGACTACAAGGTGCAGGAAAACATCTTGAGGAAACCTGAAAGTCTGAAATCGCCAACCCGCATTTAGCAAGCGTGGTGATCACGCACGTTCTCTTTATGAGAGGAAGCCTGTGCCCAGCTGTGGGACGATAAATAGGTTGATGATGATGATGAGAGCTACTTCAGTCTTATTGCTTACTAGCAGCCGCCAGCGACTTCGTTCGCGTGGAGTTAGTTATGCTCCGTTACTATTGGTCGCAGCGTGATGTTATATAACCTAAAGCCTTCCTGGATTTAGAGGCTATCCAACGCAAAAATAATTTTTCAAATCAGACCTGTAGTTTCTGAGATTAGCGCGATCAAACAAACTTTTCAGCTTTATATATTAGTATAGATTCTGTGAGCTATGTTGATAATTTCGGTTGCGGATTCGATCCCTTAGAGAGTTAGAGAGACCCCAAGCATAGCCTGTTGCATAGCTTGCTGAGCGACCTTGAATTTATGGAAGGAAGTATGTACCAGCAATGAAATGCTATAGATTAATGATGAGAGGTTGTAGACGGAGGATCAGGTGATTAGAGGTTATCAGGAATAGTTAAGTCCATCTTAAATTGTAAGAAGACTCAATAGTAGCAGCAGTATTTTAAACACAGTATAGACAGGTATAATTAGTGCACCCGTATATGGCGTAAGCACAAATTGCGCATAGTAAGAAACACTCGTTTAATGTATGAAAGTATCTCTTGTACATCATCACGTATTATTAGTAATATTCCGGGGGTTAAAACCTGGCCGCAAAGGTTCGGCTGTACTTCACACCAGGACATCTTCGAATGTTATACAAAGCACAGGTCCTTTCGTGAGTGGAGTGCTGCAGCCGCATTTGGGCTGGTACTGCAAAGTGCTACCTGGCTACTTTGGATTTAGTGGAGAGGCGGATGAAGAGGCTAATTGGCGACCCAAATTTAGCTCAAAACTATCACAATACAATTTGCCAGCGGCAGTGTTTCCGTCTGACTGCAATTTAAGAGTCTTCAAGGCTAGAGTGAATAGGCTCTTAATAAACTAGCGCGCTTTACCATCATCTATTGCGTCACTGTATACCACCAGGCTAGATTGCGGTCAAGCCCTAGTTTATAATTATACTAGCTTTCCGCCCGCGGCTCCGCCCGCGTGGAGTTCGGTTATATCGCGCTTTTTAGATTTACCTCGGGAACCTCATATTTTTCCGGGATAAAAGGTAGCCTATGTTCTTTCTCAGGGTCCAAAGATTGTCTGTGCCAGATTTCATCAAAATCGGTTGAGAGGTTAAAGCAGGAAAGCGTAACAGACAGACAGACAGACAGACAGACAGAGTTACTTTCGCATTTATAATATTACTAGCTTTCCGCCCGCGGCTTCGCCCGCGTGGAGTTCGGTTATATCGCGCTTTTTAGGTTTCCCTCGGGAACATCAAATTATTCCGGGATAAAAAGTAGCCTATGTTCTATCTCGGGGTCTAAAGATTGTCTGTGCCAAATTTCATCAAAATCGGTTGAGAGGTTTAAGCGGGAAAGCGTAACAGACAGACAGACAGACAGACAGACAGACAGACAGACAGAGTTACTTTCACATTTATAATATTAGTATGGATACTTGTTTTTTAGCTTGTAGTGAGAAATAAACGCTTTTATTTATTATTTGACTAGCTTTCCGGACGCGGCTCCGCCCGCGTGGAGTTCGGTTATATCGCGCTTTTTAGATTTCCCTCGGGAACCCCATATTTTTCCGGGATAAAAGGTAGCCTATGTTCTTTCTCAGGGTCCAAAGATTGTGCCAGATTTCATCAAAATCGGTTGACAGGTTAAAGCAGGAAAGCGTAACAGACAGACAGACAGAGTTACTTTCGCATTTATAATATTAGTATGGATAGAAAAAGAGTAAAAAAATAAATAAACAATTAATCACTGCTCCTTTACAGTTCTCTTCGTCAGTCGTTCAGTAGTCGACTGATGTTACCTACTCAAATTCGTTCCGCATGTTTTTATTATATTGTTACTGGCTCGGGGTACTTAAATTAAAGTTAAGGGTTACGAAGTTTGGGCACACCACAACAGCGGCGGTAAGTCCCCTCTTTGAGGAGTGGCTAGAGAGGCGCCACGGCGCCCTCACCTTCCGCCTGACGCAGGTCCTCACCGGACACGGTTGTTTCGGGAGGTTCCTGTTCCCCATTAGGCGGGAGGAAACGCCAGGGTGTCACCATTGTATGGATCGCCCTGATGATACGATGGAGGTCTGCCCGGCTTGGGTAGGGCACCGCCGCGTCCTCGTAGCGGCGATCGGCGGCGATCTCTCGCGTCCGACCCTGGTCCAGGCCATGGTCCGGAGCGAGAGTGCATGGCAGGCCGTCACCTCCTTCTGCAAAGCAGTGATGCAAAATGGCAAAGGAGGAGGCGGAGCGCGTGAGGCAGCGGGAATCCCAGCGCCCTAACGCCACTAGCCGCCACAGAAGACGCCCGGGAAGGAGACGACACCGAACCCCCAGCCATCGTAGGCGCGAGCCTGTGGGCGGTGAGCAGTGGGCAGCTCGCTGCCCAGTCGCGGACCAGGCCGGAGTCGACGGCGCGTTGTGTTTCACGCGCGTCTGAAAGAGATGTCAGCATATCGTGACGGAGTCCACGAAGACCGATGCCTCCTGGGTCAGGGTTGTGGGTTGGTTAAACAAGAAACCGTGGCCCTGGCCGTCCCACAGGCAAGTAAAGAAACACGAGTGGACTTTAGTCAGTAAAAGTCTGACACGGCCTTCCGCTCCGCCCAGAGCGGGAGATGTCATTTGATGATTTGCCATCCCAACATAAAAAAAGGGTTACGAAGTTGAGATGATGAGATGTAGATACAGCCAGAATTGTTTTAGTTATTTTCATAGTCTTATGACTTATGGGATTCTTCTCTGGGGAACTTGTGCGGACATCAATACCATCTTTGTTTTACAGAAAAGGGCTGTTCGTGCCATTTACAACCTTCGTCCTAGAGATGTAGCTTCACATCTACATTAAAATATCTCGAATTTTAAGAAAATATGCGATATTCATATGAACAAACACAATCTTGCTGTACATCACACTCGTCTCCACAGAGTAGGCAACTCGTTCATGGGGGCCCGTTCAAATATTACATAAGCAGATTTATTACAATTATTTTTACCCCCTATGCTTACGTAAACATTTTTCAATTATAAATGTATCTTTTTTTATTTATAATTATAATGTTATATTTATAATTTTAAAAATAAGAATAGATATTAGATTTTACTGATACAGTACTCAGCATAGAGTAAGGAACAAAAATATTATGTGAGGGTTGCCATTCGTGTAAAAAAGTAAATAACTACCGATGACGTAATCATCATCTAGATTCCTCTACCCCCATGTCATCCAAAATAACCAAAACAAAGACCCCTCCGCACCCCTATAGTGCTTACGTAATACTTGAAGGACCCCTGGGTCAATGAATACACTTTTACAACAAGCTTCCCATGGACATTCGAAACTTGCTCCTTAAAAGATTTAATCACTGTTTTTTTTAATCACGTAAATTTATTGTTATGTACAAAGCAAACACATGGTTATTGTAAACATTTTTAATGTCTGGGCTTGAAAAAAGACGATGATCCCTGAATTTGTTTCGGCTTTTCTTCTCAAAGGTAGTCAGTTAGGAAATGCCGGCTCCAGCTAGTTTAAAAAAAAAACGTGTAAAAGTGATCAGTGACCCTACTAGCATAATAAACGATTTCATTTCAGTTTATTGACAACGATGGTACAGTCGATCGTAGGCAATGACAAGTAGAACATAGTTGAGGTCGCACCGAAGTCTTCCTTCTGTCCACGAAGTCTGTGTCGTACACTCACACAACTACACTACAGAAGTCACCCGATGTAGTCCTCAAAGTTCTCGTTGCAATTGTCGCTGTAGATTTTCTCAAAGATTGCTTCTTCCTTATCTCTTGTTTCGGTAAGATAGTCAATTGCAGACTGACTCCGCGCTGGCGTCACGGCGCTTTACATAAGCCAGCTGATCGAACATTCCAGATCTGTTTAGATAATAGCGCTTAATTTCGAGTACGTTTAGCAGGTACCTAATGGTACTTCACAGAAGGCGAGTTTCTAGTAATTTCGATGTCGACACTTCGTTGACAATATTGATAAAACCTGTACCATTCGATAGGGGATCCTAGGTCTAGCAATGCGTTCCTAAATCGTACCTCTACAATGCCTAGGTCGCAAGATATAGGGCTCGAAAGTTACGTAAGGCATGTCACGCAATATTAAACCTTATGCCATTGACATAAGGTGCATTCGTAACAATCTAATAATAATCGGAATAATAATAATTTAATCTTTATTATTTATATACATTTAATTTAATATGCGCCCTAAGGGCTTAGGCTGATGATATTTTAATATTTAGGACCTGCAGCCTAATTGTGAAACACACATTCTAAATTTGAATCATTTTGAAGTATGTTATTGTAATCCATTACATTATATGTTCGAAAATGTCTCTGCTTAACAACTTAAATAACGCCATGAACACTGTTGAACTGTCAAAATGAAACCCATTGCTGCTAATAGTGTTTTACGCAATGACCCTGGTGTATTACGTAATTACCTATGATGTTGATTGATTGGTGGAGAATTTACTTTTTATTTTAAAATGCATGTTGTTTTCTTCTTCACCTCAGGGCGGAGCGTGGCGAGGACGTGTGGTGGGAGAGTGCGGAGGAGACTCGCGGCCGGACACAGCAGCACCACTCCTCACGACCGGTTGGCACCGCCACACTCGCTGGTAACTGTACACACACACTATAACAATAACGTGTGGTGGGAGAGTGCGGAGGAGACTCGCGGCCGGACACAGCAGCACCACTTCTCACGACCGGTCGACACCGCCACACTCGCTGGTAACTGTACACACACACTATAACAATAACGTGTGGTGGGAGAGTGCGGAGGAGACTCGCGGCCGGACACAGCAGCACCACTCCTCACGACCGGTTGGCACCGCCACACTCGCTGGTAACTGTACACACACACTATAACAATAACGTGTGGTGGGAGAGTGCGGAGGAGACTCGCGGCCGGACACAGCAGCACCACTCCTCACGACCGGTTGGCACCGCCACACTCGCTGGTAACTGTACACACACACTATAACAATAACGTGTGGTGGGAGAGTGCGGAGGAGACTCGCGGCCGGACACAGCAGCACCACTCCTCACGACCGGTTGACACGCCACACTCGCTGGTAACTGTACACACACACTATAACAATACAGAACAACCCACCTTCTAGATCCCTTGTCCGATGGAGGCCAGCCCGCGCCGCAGCTGAGCCAGTAAAATCGTATCCACCCTGACTATGACCTCTGAGTTTGTTTCGGCACTTCTTCTCAGAGATAGTATTAGGAAATGCCGCGGTCATCAAACCACTAAAAACTTCGATCCAGCCGTCCCTCGAGGTGAGGCGAGGTGGTGCAATGTTAAACTCAACAACACGACCAACGATGCTGCGCCAGAGGGAAATTGATGTGGAGACCCTCCACGACCAAACTCCCAACACAACCACATTTGACGCTTCGTATCCGGCACACATCGCAACACAACAGCTCAGACCCGTCCTCCGTACGGCTTCACCAGACACCATGCCGGAACACGACGAATCGCTTGGCGGCAAGACTTTGTCTGGTGGGTGGTAACTTCTGCCGGCAGCAGATGTACCCCACAACCCCACCATACCCCACAAGGGGTGACTTAGTGCGCAGTCGGTCGGTAGTTCTTAAGTGCACCTGGTTGGAAGCTTAAATTTTATTTAAGGCACCCACAGGATAGTCCGGTTAAGTAGTCACGGCCTCTGTCTGTATGGTCAACTACGAGATGCCATAACAAAGAAAAAAGCTTGGGCTAGTGGGACATATAAACAACTTCTTGGGGAGTATCTCGCTACTCAATATACATAGTTATTGCATTCACATGTGAACAACTTAAGTGGTAGGAAATATGATCATAGTGGAACCTGTCGGACGCAGCAAGAGTAGGAGACAGGAAGTGGGGTTTTGACTACTTAGTTACTGCCCATAATAAGTAATATAAATAATTTATCAAAGAATGTACGTAATTTAAAGTGAATTATTTAAATATTCATTGATTTTGTAAAAGCGTTTAATTTAGGTATAAATATATTCATTTAATTTATTATGTAATAATTTATTTATTTCAGACTACTCTATAGTTTTGCTGCAAACTCATTCTTTTAAATTACTTAAAAACTATTTAAAATACAAGACAGAGTATAATCCATACTAATATTATAAATGCGAAAGTAACTCTGTCTGTCTGTCTGTTACGCTTTCCCGCTTAAACCTCTCAACCGATTTTGATGAAATTTGGCATAGACAATCTTTGGACCCTGAGACAGAACATAGGCTACCTTTTATCCCGGAAAAATATGATGTTCCCGAGGGAAATCTAAATAGCGCGATATAACCGAACTCCACGCGGGCGTAGCCGCGGGCGGAAAGCTAGTCCAAAATAAAATTGTGATATTAAAATATTAATAATAAAATTATATTAAAATTTATTCCTAACATCCATATAATCGTTATTTTTATAATTACGTCTTATATAATTACTTTTTTATATAATTACCTGTTTTATAATTACCACATAGTTTCCGATGTGTTTGTCTCACGCATTTGGAATACTTTCAGATGAATACGACATGAACTTGGACAGAAACTCGTCACCCAATCAGACGTCAAACAATATGCAGAGACTTGATAAGTAAGTATCTAAAGTATCCTCCTCCTCAAGTCGTTCTCCTCATTACTGAGGGTCGTGATGTCCCTGTGGAATTATCCTCTACTTTACAATAGTTCGCCATTTGTTACGATCCCTGGCCGCGAGTATAGTATCATGCAGGCCGGTGTTCAGAAATGAACGTTTTTGGTCAGTCCACTTTATTGGACTGTGACCTCTAGAACGTCGACCATCCACCTTCCATAAACCATCAGATGTTCGAGGTTGTCTCCATCCTTTCTGGCAATACAGATAAGTAAGTATACTCACCTTCTAACACTTGCAGGCGTGCGTGTCCTGTACATTGTCTCTCCTTACCCTTGGTATTCCATCCAACTTCTTCTGCTTCTTCTCGGCCTGTAGAGGTCCACTGCTGGACAGAGGCCTCACACAAGGCTTTCATTCCATTTCGGGTTGTCATAATTCTCACGCTTGTCCGTCAGGTTTGGTATCGCAGTAATTTGATATTCCACAGGGGAAGCGCTGCTGCCCGCGTCCCTGGTGAGAGTTCCCTTAGTCGCTTCTCTAGACACCCACAGGAGGATATGGGGTGGTACTATTCTAAGCCCAGTACCACACGGGCCATCCAACGGTTGTCTGTAAAAGATCGCTGTTACCCATTCCGTCTCCCTTTGTGAAATCTTCGTATTTATGTTCTGTAATTTATATGGTGTATACAACATTATTTTTTGCTTATGCGAAATCCGAAACACGTCATCATCATCATCATCATCCCAGCGTTAATCCCAGTCGCATCCGAAGCCTTCTCAGCTTTGGAGTCTGGGGTCCGCTTTTACCAGTCCAACTGCTGATATGGCTAAACTTCGACATTTTCCGTGAAGCGACTGCCGTCTGACCTCCACAACCCGAAGTCGACTTCGAAGCATTGCAGTTAGACCAATTGTTGGACTTTTGAGGGCTCCAACAACCCGTAACGACTGCCACTAGATGTTCGTATGGCAACCGGGACCAACGGCATAACGTGCTTTCCGAGGTACGACCAGACCAGTCCAAATATTCATATTCATGCATACAAATACTTGCACTGTGCGGGGATCGAATCCGCGCCACCTTGCGCAGCGGCCGCGTCCGCTACCGCTACACCACGGAGGCTGTCACGAAATCCGAAACACGTGTCCAGTACTTTTAAGTAAAGAAGAAAGAAAATACGTTTATTTGCGGTAAACATGACAAAGTGTACAAAAACAATTGAGTGATCACAGTTGACATGCGTCACATCCACGCAAAACGGCTATCGCTCAGCATTATGCTGCGACCCTATGCAAAACAGAGCCCAGCGCTGGTTTTCAGCGACAGCCGGTGCCGACGTAAAGACGTCACCCGGTGCAACAGACAATCACAACTGACACCGAATCGGTACAAAAAAATAAATAAAAATGCAATAATAATAATAATAACAAAAAATAAAAATCTAAATTTACATAGTGAGAGAACAGTTTAAACAAACACAAACAGGAATATAAAATACAAAAATAGGATATAAAAACTACGAGAATATCATTCTCAACAATGGTTTACTTTTTACATAGTGGCAACATTAAGGAAGCGTCCGGTTTGACGTAAGTAAAGAATCTATGTACAAAATTTCAAAAAGATATCATGAAAAACCACAAAGTTATGAGCTTGTAATCCTACTTGGCTGTCCCAACAAAAATATGGTCCACGCTCCGCTCGGGCGGGCGAACGATGCGTTGACCTCTGGCGTCAGCTGTTGTGTGAGCGCGTAGTACTATGATCTACCGTGCGCGCTCGGCAACCACACTGCAACAATTTCTAAATGTATTTGTAAAAAAATATAACACGATGTAAAAATTATTGGAATCGATTCAGTTGTTTATTATGAACAAACTATATTCAGGTTTCGCATGGACAAAAATAACGTTGTATACGACCATTTGGTAATTTGCTTAATATCTCAATAGTACTCATTCCTGCCAAGTCGTGTTACAATGACCATTTCGACTAGGGTAAACCGTACTACAATGAAACTGATGATTATGTCAAAAAACGCGCGTATTTGCGTCACGACTAAACATCGCATGTTATTAGGCTGTATGGATGAGTTGCCTTTGCCTTTCATTGTTAACTTTTATCTGCATTTATTTCAAGGTCGTAGAAAAAGTTTTGTATGCCACTGTCGCAAACAGCTGTTGTAATACTCATCATGCTGATCTATTGTGCAAATTGCACAAACTCGTGATCTATTGTGCCACTCGGCTTCGCTTTGTGGCACAAAGTATCACTCATATTAATTGTAATATGAGTGACCACTGTCAAGCAATGGTAGCTATTGAGCTATGATTGCTTGACAGTGGCATAAATAACTATTCTATTCTATAATTCCAGACTGTTCCAACGCACTGTGACGGGCGTGTTCAACTCTATAAAGACAGCGGTAGGAGCCGAGGGCGAGGAGCCCGCGCCGCGCGCGCTACACGACTGGACCTATGTGTGCACCTCCATCGACCTCAACGTGAGTACTGTTACACTCCACACATACAACACGTCATTGGCAGAATAGTCAAGCTCTCAGCTGCTTAAAAAAAAAAAGATTTCTTTTTTATATTATGACGTCAGTTACTTCGGAGCAGTTGGGTCGTCATCATCTTGGTGTGGTGGTACGGGCTCCATTTCATAGGTGAAGTTTTAAATTAAAGTACGAAGTGTAAATATACTCTCCACTCGGCGCTTTCTGTCAGAAGAACCGTTAACCAATCGGAACACAAGTACGTGATTGGTATCTTTTTGGATATTTCTGGGGCTTTTGATAACGCTTGGAGGCCACCAAGCGTTATCAAAAGCCCCAGAAATATCCAAAAAGATGCTGTTGTTAAAATTAAAAACCCGCGGTTGCTATAGAAACATATATAATCTCTTTTACTCGTACTTTATAAACGGTTCCGCGGTACTTAAGCTCGGTCATTTTTCTAGTACTAAAGCACTAACCATGGGATGTCCTCAGGGTTCAGTTGTCGGTCCTTATTTATGGAATTTGGGTTTTGATGATTTCCTCGCGATCCCGCTTCCTTACGGCTGTTCACTTACTGGTTACGCGGACGATGGCCTACTGCTCATTCAGTCAAGTACCCGATCTGGACTTGAGAACTTGGCCAATACTTGCCTAAATCTAATATCTCAGTGGGGTGATCGTAACCGCCTAGCGTTTGTGCCGCATAAAACCTATCAACTTTACTAAAAGGTAATCTTAAATCATTGCCTACTATTAAAATTAATAACGTTCCCGTTAAAAAACAGCAATCCGTATGCTACCTTGGTATGGTCTTAGAAAGGAATTTTTCATTTAACATATAAAAATAGTTGGCGAAAAAGCTAAAAGGAACTTTTATGCCCTAACTAGAATATATAGAATAGCAACTTGGGGTCTATCATTCCTAGCTTTAAAAAGTATATATGGAGCTACCTACTTAGGATGTATGTGCTACGGTGCACCTGTTAGGGCCGATAGGGGCGGCGCGACGTAAACTGCTTCAAAGCCAACGTTTGGCATTGATATTTTTATGCAAGGCGTATAGAACAGTCAATACTGAAGCCTTACCCGTTCTGGCAGGTGTACTTCCAGTCGATCTTGAAGTACAGCGACGTGCTTCAATGTACTACTCCGCGAGGGGGGAGGCCATGGACACTGACTTTGTTACACAACGCGACCTCAATAGAATTTCTAGATTATTTAAACCTCAGACTGACGTCTGGGAGGACCTCTTATCCGAATGGCGGAAAGTAGGTGGGATAATTTCATCAAGGGCCGGCACATCTATCTGTTCTTTCCATCCGTTGGCGATCGGCTGGCTAAGACATGGCTGGAGGTAGACCACTGCGTTGCCCAATTTCTCACAGGTCATGGCAACTTTAAAAGTAAACTGTATTTTTTTAAACTTGTTCCTTCGCCTTTGTGTCAATGTTCTACAACAGACTGTGAATTTGAACAGTCCGCACATCACATCTTGTGGGAGTGTATTCTTTGGCAGAATGAACGCAATATTATGTTGGATAGTGTACAAGTTACATCCGGAGTTGTTTATTATACGGACCTTGTAGAAACTAGAACTAATTTCCGTGCGTTCAGGCGCTTTTGCCATACCTATTATCGGAATCAATTGTAACAGGACATACCTACTTAGGACCCATTAACTTAATCAAATTTTATTCCGTGGTGCTTGGCAATCTGGGCTTCTCCCAGTTGCAATAATGTCCCTTTGTGCCGATTGGCCTAGTTCTATTCTGTCTCCTGCTTGTTATGGAGGGAAGTGGAAAAAATATCTTTTTTCTTACTCCTCCGCTATTCTTTTCTGATTAATTTCGTTGCGGGACCCAAGACAGTTGAATCGTTTCTCCGGGACTCGTCGAGCTTCATTGCTCGGCGTTTTTCTGGCGGTCTCCACTGTTGATTCTGGCTTTCAGGAGTTGCAGTGGGTTGGGAGCAGTGTGGCGGGTTTTGTCCCAATAAAAAAAATACCCTCCACTTTTGTGCCACTTTTTTAAAAATTAACAAATTATAGGGAAGCTGGAATTAATTCGCAGAAGGAAAAGATTATTCCAAATTTCTTCATCATTCATTAGTTATTTGGTCATGTGTTTACCTAACCTTTATTATCCTTATGGGTCGGAAGGGGTTTTCTTCACATATTGTATAAATAATTGTATTAAGTTATGAGTGTGTGCCTGTGGTCAGGTGGGTGGCGCGGTGTCCCGCCTGCTGGGGTCTCGGCGCGCGGGTCACGTGGAGGCGGCGCTGGACCCGCTCGACCAGCTGGACCCTCGCCCCGCGCCGCCGACACACGCCGAGCCCGACGACTTCGGTACGTGCGCCAGCCTCTACGTCTGACACGACTGTTTGTTTTCACACAAGTATTTATGAATTTCTGCTGTTCGAGTTTATGCATTGTAGAACACAGCATAATAAGTACACGGACGCGTATAACACTGACGTCACACGAATTCTATATCTCGCAAGCAAAGTTTACCGTACAACTAGCATATACAACGTGTAACATAAAGGGTATATACATAACAAAGACATGGCATCTTTACATGATATCAAACGATATTGGAAGGGTTTTTAAATCCTATCTCTTTATGTTAGGAAGTTATGAGGAAAAACACCGCCTGTGATAGGCTACTATCATACTAGTCGCACAGAGATATTGAAGACATTTATCGGATTTTGGCAAGTAACGTGTCGGGTAACGAGTAGTTATTAACGTATGTAGTGTGCTGCCACGTTTGTTATGATTTGATTTTAAGAAACACACGAAACCGAAAATTTGGTACCAATTTTTTGAGTATTTTATTTTGAGTTGAAATCCTTCCGATATCGTTTGATATCATCTAAAGATGCCATGCCCTTGGTATGTATATACCCTTTTTGTTATACAACTTCTGTACGGAAATTATCGAGATTGAAATAAAAAGGTAGCAGACAGGCGTAACATGTATGGAATTTTTTAATTGTGACAACGACATATGAGTGTAATCCATAATAAAACGAACATAACAGTTAAATAGGACGGAATACTTAAAGCTACGTGTACGACCACCCTTATTAGCGGCAGTACATGCGCCTATATAGAAAGGTAACAGAACCTAAACTAAGACCTATAAGCCCTACAGTCCCTACGACCCTAAGTCCTATAAGCCCTACAGCCCTGACCTACCATATAGTTCGTAATAAATAAATATATAAATAAGTGCGGGATGTCTGCACCAAGAGACCTAAGGTAACAGACGGATAGTAGGTAGGATTTCCAGGTAAGGGTGAACTCACTGCCAGTCCAGCAGACTCACAGAACTGATCAGAGATGGCTAAGGGTGTCTTGGCCACAGTGAGGGGTAATGAGACCAGAATAAATTCTAATCTGATTTATTTTTACAATATTACAGCTTATATACTACTTTTTCCCAACACACACAGATACACAAACGTCTTGGTATTCCATACGTGAAATCTGCAATTTCAACAATTTTTGAAGTAGGTCGCGCGTGCGCTGCCGAAATGCTGAATCACTGTTCAAAGGTAGCATTGAACACTACGAATAATTGAACAGGCGCTTCAACAACTTCCCTTCATCAACCGTTGGGCAAGTGCCCGACAGGAGGAGGAGGATGAGTGAACTTTCCATCCTTTTCCTCATGCCTCTAAAACGCCTATTATGTCCGAAGAGTAAAGATGTAGTTGCGAAGGACTAATATTCTAATTAAATATCGCCAATTATAAATGTATAGTTTACCAGAGCTTATTGTAATGGTATATTTCCAGAGGAGTGGTGCGCTGTGTGCGGAGCGGGCTGGTGCGGCGTAAGCTCGCTGGCGAGCGCCGCCGGGCTGGTCAGCTCGCATGTCACACACCGCCTCGCCACGCTACTGCTGGCAGGTAACTGATTTGTTAACTACAATCTGTATGGCTACCATGAGTTTTCATTACGAAGACTCGATGATCGATATCGAGCGCGTTTGACTCATCGAATGGCCCGCTTCAAGTTTGTAAGAACTCTCAACCTATGAGAGCGCCAAACGCGCTCGATGCGTATGATCGAGTCTCGTAATGAGAACTCATGGTAGTCATACTGTTAAGGGTAGTGTATTTTCTGTTGGAATTTTGTCGACTGGTAAAATACATCCATGCAAAGTATCATCTTTCTAGCACTAACCCTTTGGAAGGTGAACCGAGAACGGATGGACATACAACATGTAATGTAGTTAACGCACACCCTCAAACACCCCTATCAGAAGATTATGTTGTAATCACAATAAATACACAGATTTTTTTTTAATTTAACATGTATATACATTGTTATTTATTAAATTTGTTATACTAATTCTTGGAGAACAAAGACCTTAAGGTTCTTGGAATAAGGCTTTTTTTCCCTATTTTGTATTGAATGATTAAATTTATATGAATACAAACAAAAAATACAAACAAAACAACAGGATTCATCATCACCATCATCCCAGCGTTAATCCCAGTCGCATCCGAAGCCTTTTCAGCTTTGGAGTCTGGGGTCCGCCTTTACCAGTCCAACTGCTGATATGGCTAAACTTCGACATTTCGACTTCGACAAACAAAACAACAGGATTAATATGACAATAATTTCCGTGTTTTTAATTATTTTTGGGATAAAAAATTACCTATGTTAAAAATGATATAAACCTATTCAGTAAACGATTCTGAACAAACTATTTTCGGGACTTCCTGAAATACAATAATACTTTAATTACTGATATTTACATATTGTATAGAAAATATAAGGGTTCTGCGACATACACTATGGAGCCCTAACTGCTATTCAAAATGCGACTGTGGCGCGGCCAGAAAGTACCACGCAGAAGGGGAGGTATTTAACTTTTTTATAATAAAAACTAAGTATTTGACTGCAATCCCGCCTGATGGTGCCGTGATGCGATCATTGCACTCATTCATCACATCATCATTCACATGCTAAAGCGCGCTAGTTTATTAAGCCTATTCAATCAAAACTAAACTGAGTGAATAGGAAGGAGGACGGCAGTTGAGCGAGGTGATGCAATGTTAAACCGAACAACACGACCAATGATGCTGCGCCAGAGGGAGATTGATCTGGAGACCCTCCACGACCAAAGTCTCGACACAACAACATTTGGTGCATCGTACCCGGCACACATCGCAACACAACTGCTCAGATCCGTATCCGTTTGTTAATAACACTGTACATTAAATTGCAGACCTAGCCGAGTCCCTGCTAGACGCATGGCTATCAGACATGTCCGCATGGCTCCGGAGGCAGATCTTCGTGGTGTTTGAGCAGCTCGCGGAGAAGGACGCTGGCTTCTTTGAGCCAAAGGGTCAGCTGAGGGAGATCAACGTAGAGGAAACCTGTGCTGCAGTGCTGGAGAATACACCAGGTAAAGATTAACACGTAAAAAAAGGAAAACAAAACTTTCTTCTAAAGCGAATGGCTAATAATAGCCATCTGAAGTCTATTTAAATGTAAAATAGATGGCTAAACGGCTGCCTGAGCTCTATTAAATAAATAGGAATTTCACACAATCATTCATTTTAATTCATTCATGAATTGTTTAGTCTATCTTATAACTTTCGTGAACTAATAAACATAAAAAAGTTTCTCAATTGTTTGTATGCATTATTTTGGTTTGACAGATCAGGGAATATCATAAATCCGTTGTATCAAGTTCAATTCTTGCAATTACTTCTTCGTACATATTTACTTCAAGTACTTTAGCGCAAAATCACCGGTGAAAAACACAATCCATACTAATATTATAAATGCGAAAGTAACTCTGTCTGTCTGTTACGCTTTCCCGCTTAAACCTCTCAACGGATTTTGATGAAATTTGGCACAGGCAATCTTTAGACCCTGAGAAAGGACATAGGCTACTTTTTATCACGGAAAAATTTGATGTACCCGAGGGAAATCTAAAAAGCGCGATATAACCGAATTCCACGCGGGCGAAGCCGCGGGCGGAAACCTAGTTATCAATAAAAATCGTCACAGACACCTTAAAACGCCTAGATAAAAGTTCACAGCAATGTTATTGTTTGAAGTTTTTGTACCTTTGTCGTAGGAGTTACGCGATATTATTTTCAGTATAGTGCAGATATGAAAAGTTCCTAATTTCCAAATACTAATTTCCAGCTATTCAGCATTATACAATATGTTAAGAAAACCCTGTCCGACCCGTAAGGATAGTAAAGGTTAGGTAAACATATGACCAAATAAAATATGAAATTTTACATAATCATCATAGTAACAATACTATTGAATTTTGAAATAATCTTTTTTCCCCGCGAATGAATTCCAACTTCCCCAAAATTTGGTAATTTTTAAAAAGTGACAACATTATTTTTGACGGTATAATTCTGAGCGAATAGCGATGCGACCGCGTGCCGCGTGCCCTTCCCCTCTTCGCCCGCGTGCCGCGTGCCCTGCCCCTCTTCGCCCGCGCCTGTATGATCTACAGCACATGTTTTAAGTTACCTCTTTTTACGAAATAATATTTATTTTTTTAGGGGTTTTTTTTTTAAGCTTGGCCCAGTTTTTTAGGCTTTAGTAGAATCAGTTATCGACACCTAACAACACCTTCACGGATCGGACAGGGTTTTCTTTACATATTGTATATTGCTAGGAATCATGTTTATACATGCGGTTTCCTTGCGGGATCTCTTCCATACTTCAGTTTAGTCATGCCCTTGTAATGTTTCAAATTGATGTTACTACCAGTAAAACAGTATTTCAAAAGTTATTTATAAAAGCATTTGAAGTTGTACAGAAAGTTATTCTTCCGTAAACTTATATTTGTTTACATAATTGATAATCAAGTAACGAATACAGATTATAAAAATTAGCCTATCAATTGAAGAAATACACTTTGAGATGAACGCGCGCAAACAAACAAACACTTCAACTTTATTATTAGTATATAAGAGAGAGTTGACCCGCCCCATTTAAACTATTCTATTGTATTCTCAGCTCTTTATGGTATAGCAGTAATAACCTCTTATCAGCTAATACGCTCATAAATGTTTGTGCACTATACAACGTGTAACAAAAATGGTATATACATACCAAGGGCATGACATCTTTAGATGATATCAAACGATATCGGAAGGGTTTCAACTCAAAATAAAATACTCAAAAAATTGGTACCAAATTTTCGGTTTCGTGTTTTTTAAAATAAAATCATAACAAACGTGGCAGCACACTACATACGTTAATAACTACTCGCTACCCGTCACGTTACTTGCCAAAATCCGATAAATGTCTTCAATATCTCTGTGCGACTAGTATGATAGTAGCCTATCACAGGCGGTGTTTTTCCTCATAAATTCCTAACATAAAGAGATAGGATTAAAAAACCCTTCCAATATCGTTTGATATCATGTAAAGATGCCATGCCTTTGTTATGTATATACACGTTGTATATGGGAAGACACTGGCACTTAAGATATAGGATCTTTCTAGTTTAGGAGTCAGGGCTAAAAAAATTTGGTTTTGACTGTCTCTCTTAAACTATTGCTGCTAACTATAATTGTTCTCCAAATCGTTATGTTGTCAGACAATTCTTTGGATAATAAACGTATAATTACACTTTCTCGAAATTTTAAGTATTGCGATTTTACACTGAAATTACGGCCCTAAACCAAGTGCATTTCAGGCAAAAACTTCCTAACAATGCGGCATATATTTAGAATTGCAGCTTTTTGCATACTGATGTAAAGATATTTTGGTAAACCTAACAGTTGTATTCCGTGGTATATTTGGGTATAACTCCCGTACCAGAGAGCACTAACGGCACAATATACAGTATCTTAACTAACAGAGGGCGTTCCCGTTAACCCGAAGTAGTATACATACATGCTAAAAAAAATATTTCCATTCGAAAACAAAATGTTTTAAAATTTTTTCAATATGAAAATATATTCAATAAAAATTTTAAATTGACATGTAAAAGAAACACACTGTACACGCGAACATGAAAGACGGCAACGTCGCAATTTATTTATGAATGACGAGCCGCGTATGCGGCGGCGATCTAAGATCTAATTGATTGATGTGTGTTGGGCAATGCAACGTTAGGTAGATACTATTCCGCGCTACTATTTTGATTTAAAACAGGAGGTTTCAAATTTATTTTCAATTATAATTTCTTTTTATTCGGATTATTTTATGCTTATTTTTCTATGCTGATATTTTTATTTTAATCTATTAATGATATATATTAACGAGTTTAAGGGAACGCCCTCTGTTATTTAACATACTGTATACTTGATTCGTATAATTTCTTCCTTTAGTTCCGTGTATTTGTGTATTTTTTCGGTTATAGTTTTCTGTAAGTTATGGGTATTGGGTACGGCTATGTCTATTAGGAACACTACTTTGTCTACTTTATCGATCATAGTGATATCCGGTCTATTATTGTGCACAGTTTTATTAGTTAAAATTGCTTTATCAAAGTATATCTTGTGTGTGGAATTATTATTATTATTATATTATAATTCCAGCACTTCTGTACGCGTTCGGCGAGGAGACAGTGTCGCAGGCTGTGAGGCTGGTGGTGAACAGCTTCACGCACAAGGAAGTCAACGCGGACGTCATGTTCAGGGTGCTGGACCTGCTCGCCGGACACTTCAGGAAGTCGGCCAGCCTTAGGAACCCTTCTTTTGATAATAATTAATAATTTAATAATGGGAAATTACTTGTTCCTAAGAAACTTTTAGATCTCACGATGTAGAGACGACAGCACATCAAGCTACTACAATCTGTCAGATTTTTTTATTACATTTTCAACTTTATCTATAGAGCATTAAGGCTCAAGGTTGATTGGGAATATTTGACAGTGTCGGGTAGCTTGACCTGCTGTCGTCCGTACGTTTTAACTTTTGGGTTTCTAATGTTGCACACTTTTTTAAGTGACGGCACTGTTGGCGCTGTGGTTATGCGAAACACAGCTACGTTGCGTGTCGCGGGTTCAATTCCCGTGCGGAACAAATATTTTTATAACCTAAAAGTAGTTGTTCCGGGTCTGTCTGTTTGTGTATGTGAGTTTATATGTTTGTAAAACGCACCCACGACACAGGAGAATTTCCTAGTGTGGGGAAACATTTTTTTTTTAAAAGAAAAGAGGAATTTATATTTGTTATTTTTGAATGAGCCTCTTTTAACCTCTTTCCTCTCTCTAATGTCCTCGCTCGGATGTCCTAATGAAACACATTTTTTTGGTTGATTAATATTTTCGGACCCCAAAAATGTAATTATTTGAGATTCAATAAGAGAAGCTCCATTCACATCCTCGATAAAATACATGTCTTAAATAATTCCAACTAAATTTTTAGACTGGCTCGTTGATCCGGTTGTCGTAAACACTACTGTTGAACACGAGGTTCTGGGTTTGGTTCCCAGGCCGGGCAGTGTTATTTGGTTGTATCTATCTGGAATTTATCAGTAGCAGCTTTGAGTTGTAATTTATGCTTGGTAAGGGCATTATGCTGGTCACCTGTTGTGAACCTTGGGCTACACTTCTGCCTAACCTCTGTGGAATATACGCGTGATGTTATGTTAGTTTAAATTTTTAATTGCTGTTGTTCTAGTCTTACTTCTGATCTGATGTTTAAGTGTTGAGATTACAATTAATCGTGATTTTATTATTAAAAGTTATTCTAAATGTTATTGCTATATGTGTGAGACATTCCATGTAATTATTTGTAGGGATTGCCAAATAATAAATAAATATTATTTACATTTCAATGTTTTTTTTTATATTAATGATACCATTACCGACTTAGATGCGCTCTAAGTCGCGGGCAAAAGTAACTCATATCATCACATGAGTACTGTGCGAGTTTCTTCTTCCACTGTGCGCGCCGGCGCAGGGTCGTTGGACCGCGGCCGCTCGCTCCGCGCACGTCCACCATCATCATCATCATCACCATCATCATCATCATCATCATCATCATCACCATCATCATCTCAGCGTATAATCCCGGTCGCATCCGCGGCTTTCACGTTGGAGCCCGGGGTCCGCTTTCCTACTCATACGCCTCCATTTCGCACGATCACTGGCATCCCGTGGTGTGAGATTGTTGGCACGCATGTCATCTCTTACAACGTCAAGCCAGCACTTTTTTGGTCTACCTCGCTTGTTCCGGCCCGGCGGAGGCGCCATGGCAAGACATTTGTTACCCACGTAACCTGCCGGTTTACGTAAGACGTGACCGTACCAGCGCAGGCGACTCTCTTGCAGTTTGTCTGCTATGTCACGGACACGGAGACTGCCACGGATGCGGGAGTTTCTAATGCGGTCTTTCCGCGCAACTCCACACATCCACCGCAGCATATTTATCTCCGTGACACTCAGCTCCTGCTTGTGTCGCTCAAGCACTGGCCACGCCTCACTGCCATACAGAAGGACAGGGGCCTTAGTCTGCTATTACAATAGTGTCAAAATGTTCGATCAGTGATCACGTAATGATCGATTTTGACAAGTTTCGTAATCTACTAACAAAATGGCGTCATTATGACTTTCCGGTGGTCAATCACTGACAATGTACTTCACTTTAATAAATGTTCAAATTGAGTACTTATTAGTTTCTAGAAAATAATTTCTATACGGGTTTTATAATAATGGCAATATGGCAATGTCATTCTATCACCATTTCTGTACGAGACGACTGAGATAATTAATCTATCATTATGAACTTAGCAGATTACGAACTTTTAAGCACAATGACAATAACAAAGGGAAAGAAGTGTTAGCTAAGTGTTCTTCTTGTCCTATTGTACAAGTGGACATTAAGAAAATAAATAAATAATGGAATTGTGTTGGGATGACAAATTTATATAAATAACAGACTAGGGCCCCAGGTCTAATGTTGGTCTTATAGACCTGTCCCTTAAGCTTAACCGGCATTTTGGGGTCACAAATGACACCTGTCACCACCACGCCATTTTGCCCAAGCTGCGGAAATGCGTGCTTTAACGTCACAATCAATATCGCCGGACGCGTGGAGCACAGAACCCAAGTATTTAAATTGGTCTGTGCACTCGACCGTGTCTCCGCCTATGCACACAGCTATGCCTGTGTCTGTGGTGTTGCTGGCCATGTACACCGTCTTCGCCACATTGAGTTTAAGACCTCCGTTATCAAGAGAGTTTTTCCACGCATTTACCCGCCGCACCAACCGTTCCCTGTCCGCGTCTGCCAGCGCGATATCATCAGCATACATGAGCAACCAGGGAGGTTGCTCATGTGGATTCTTGATGCTGTTTGACAAGACATCTAATATCATGCTGAACAGGAACTGACTAAGGACGGATCCCTGGTGTACTCCGACGGTGATGGGGAAGAGTTTAGTGTCGCTAACAGAGGTCCTAACAACGGAATCGGAATTGAGGTACATGTCGTAAGTTTTATTCAAAAACTTTTAAAAGAGCCTGTTCCTCAGCAAAAGCCATACACATTAAAAATAAAATAAAATCTTCTGGCAATAAAATCAAAACAACTTGGGGAATTATAAATTCTGAAACTGGAAGAACCAAAGTACAGAATCGCGATTTCCATCTTAAAATTAACGATGAAGATATAAAGGCGGACTTGGAGGTAGCAACTGAGTTTGAGAATTTTTTTACTAATATTCCAATAATGACAACAAAAACTTTGTCTTCTTCCTCCATTTCTGCATATGCCATACTAAAAGAATGTGTTCCAGAATGTGTCAATCACTTTGAATTTACATTTGTGACTGCTAAAGACATTATAGAATCTTTTAAGGATCTTGATGTAAAAAAAACTGCCGATCATTGGGGTTTGTCAGTATACACTGTAGCTTCAATAATAGATGTTATCGCACCTTTCTTAGCAATTGTTTTTAATTCTTGTGTCACATCTGGTGTATTTCCTGATTTGATGAAACTAAGCAAAGTAATTCCACTGTTCAAATCTGGTAGTACAACTGATCCCACGAATTTTCGGCCAATATCGATATTACCAACTTTGAGCAAAATTTTTGAAAAATTAATTTTGAAACAGTTGTTGAGGCACTTTAACTTACACAATTTATTGCACGTGAAACAATTTGGTTTTACAAAGGGTCGTTCAACTACAGATGCGGGCGTGGCGTTGCTAAAGAACATATTTGGGGCCTGGGAGGAATCGCAAGATGCTCTTGGTATTTTTGTGATTTGTCCAAGGCCTTTGATTGCGTACATCATGATACTCTTATCAGGAAATTGTACCATTATGGTTTGAGGGACAGAGCTCTCGACCTTCTGACTTCTTATCTGAATAATCGAATTCAGAGGGTTGATGTTAATGGCAAGAGATCTGCAGGATCTGTGGTCACCATGAGCGTTCCGCAGGGCTCAATTCTAGGTCCATTCTTGTTTTTAATTTATATTAATGACTTACCTCATCACGTGAGGGATAATCACAACATAGTATTGTTCGCGGATGACACTTCTCTTATTTTTAAAGTCAAGCGTCAGCTAACAAATTTTGACGAAGTTAACAATGCACTCTCTAAAGTTTTCCATTGGTTTAATGTAAATAACCTCCTTTTAAATGAAAAAAAAACTAAAGTCATTAAATTTTCTACGCCAAATGTCAGGCAGCTAAGTACCAATGTTCAACTGAATGGAGTAGAGTTGATCCCTGTCGAGTCGACAGTTTTTCTTGGATTAACTATTGACGCCAAGTTACAATGGGGTCCTCACATTGAGAAGCTGTCGGGTAGACTCAGTTCTGCCGCCTTTGCTGTTAAGAAAATTAGACAGATAACTGATGTGGATACAGCCAGAATTGTTTATTTTAGTTATTTTCATAGTCTTATGACTTATGGGATTCTTCTCTGGGGAACTTGTGCGGACATCAATACCATCTTTGTTTTACAGAAGAGGGCTGTTCGAGCCATTTATAACCTTGGTCCTAGAGAATCTCTTAGAGAAAAGTTCAAAGTGGTGAACATTCTGACTGTAGCTTCACAATATATATTTCAAAATCTTATGTATGTTCATAAAAATATCTCGAATTTTAAGAAGATAAGCGATATTCATAATATAAATACCAGGAACAAACACAATCTTGCTTTACATCACACTCGTCTCCACAGAGTAGGCAACTCGTTCATGGGTCAATGTATACACTTTTACAACAAGCTTCCCATGGACGTTCGAAACTTACCCATTAAACGATTTAAGAACCATATAAAGGCCAAACTTTGCAAAAAGGGGTATTATAAAATCACAGATTATTTAGAAGACAAAAAAGCTTGGGACTGAGCTGCTCGCTCTGTTAAGCATTGTTAATTGTTATTAAGCAATATGCGTAATTATAAGGTAAATTATTGTAAACATTTTCATTTTTAATGTCTGGACTTGAAAAAAGACGATGATCCCTGAGTTTGTTTCGGCTATTTCTTCTCAGAGGTAGTCAGTTAGGAAATGCCGGCTTCATCTAGTTAAAAAAATTAAATAAAAAATAAACATGACGTGTAAAAGTGATCAGTGATCCTACTTGCTTAATAAACGATTTCATTTCATTTCATTTCATTTCATGTCTCGAATTATGTCAACATAGGCTTCTGGTACCCCTTTGGACCTCAGTGCCCACCAGATCACCCCCCGAGGGACACAGTCGAAGGCCTTCTGCATGTCTAAAAAGAGAGAGATGCAGAGGAGTGTTCTTCGATCTGTATCTTTCCATGGTGATCCTTAGGGCGAAGATAGGGTCCGTGGTTCCGTACCCTGGACGGAACCCATATTGACACGTGGAGACAGCACACTCCTGCCGGATCCGGGAGTCTGAAATCCTCTCAAAGATCTTCATGGTGTGGGACATGACCTTTATACCGCGATAGTTGCCACACTCCTGTACCGAACCCTTTCCTTTGAAGACTAGAGTAATAATAGTCTCCATTGGCTCGGGATTTTGCCGGTCAGGAGTACGCGGTTCAAAAAGTAAGTTAACATGCCCACACCGCGAGGACCCATCGCCTTCCAGGCCTCAATGGGGACTCCATCAGCTCCGACAGCTTTCCGATGCTCCTGCGCGCCGTTTTGCGGCGGCGCCCTAACTGTAACTCGTGTTTTCTACTATTCCTATCCATGTTTTGGAGATTTTTGGCTTTTACGAGTGCGACTGCCGTCTGACCACTCAACCCCGAAAGGGAAGCCGGCGTCAGAGCCCCGTCCGTATGTCAGCAGGTGCACCGTCTGGCAGGTGGGGTTGACTTGAGTCCCAAGGATGGTGGTGGGACCCCAATGCACCCGCTCCGCGCACGTCCACCCGGTGTCGTAAATAGCAGCAAGTTTGACACGGGACGAGTTGTCTATATTTTTCCTACAGCATTACAATAATCTTTGCCCGCGCCAGTCGTGAGTCTACTCCGACGGTGAACGCACGCGTATATCTTAGGATAGATACACGCACGATTTAGATTTCGTAACGAGTTCACCTAAATTCTAAGCTATTGCATCTAATTCTGTGAAATACTTGTTTCTGTGTCGTCCTCTTTTTGTGAAGTTACAGATCGAAAACTGTAACTTCAATAACTTGCCAATTAAACATAGTGTGTGTGTGTTGGTACTTAAACGCCTGTTAAGGGTTACGAAGTTTATTAGCAACGAAAGTACAGACGATCGTAAGCAATGACAAGTAGAACGTAGCTGATGTTGTACCGAAGTCTTCCCTTATGTCCACGAAGTCCGTGTTGTAAACACACAATAACGCTACCGATGTTACTTCACGTAGTACTCGAAGTTCTCGTTATAATTGTCGCAGTAGGTCTTCTTTAAGATCGCTTCTTAACTGTCGCTGTTTTCGTATCGCTAGTCGAATGTAGACTGACTCTGCGCCGGCGCCACGGCGCTATATATAGGCCAGCTGATCGAACATTCCAGACTCCTCTAGACATAATAATAATAGCGCATAACTTCAAGGACAACGAAATAAGTACCTACGGTAATTCCCGGAAACGGGTTTCTGGAAATTTCGATGTCGACACTTTGTTGACAAAACTGTTGAGACCTGTACCATTCGATAGGCCGTCCTAAGTCTAGCAATGCGTTTTATTATTGTGCTTAGAAAATGTCTAGATCTGGGGAAATAGGGCTTAAAAGTGACACACTGCATGTCACGCGATATTGAACCTTATGCCATCGACATAAGGTCCATTCGTAACAATAGTCACCTATATTCATAAACGTTGCTTAAAGTTAACAAGTGATTAGCGACTGTTTAACCATACATGTTTGACTTTTGCACATCACTTTATTCATCGTTTATGAATCCATTTAAGACTATGATGTTTATTCTTAAACGATGATTAAAGTTAAGTGACGTTAAAACGTCAAAAATGTATGGTTAAACAGTCGCTAATCACTATTTAAGCAACGTTTATGAATAGAGGGGAGTATCTTCAATTTGAAAGCGCCTGTCATTTCTTCACACTATTCTAACAACCACCGCTTTACCCGTTCATGCAGCAGGAAGCGACGATGACGTTGGTACTTCAGTTAGAGGACTGAAATATACAAGTACTGACACCATTGTGACTTAAAACCGTGATGCAAATGTTATTGTATCTGGAGTTTGATCGTGGAGCAGGTCAATCTCCCTCTGGCGCAGTCGTTAGTCGTGTTGTTGGTACTTGGGTTTAACATTGCATCACCTCGCTCAACTGCCGTTATCCTTCCACTACGTTTTTTAAGTAAATAGGCTTAATAAACTAGCGCGCTTTACCATTAACGATTGCATCACTGCTTACCATCAGGCGGGATTGAAGTCAAGCACTAGTTCATAATGATTAAAAAAAAAATCAGGCCGAATTCATGAGTATTTCTGCAAACCGCTACAGCCATTATGAGCAAGAAAGTTAAAGACCACAGATCTACGTGGCTGTTCTGCAGGCACTAAATCTCATTTGATTTTAGGCGATAGGAACTCATTGAAACACACTCGATCCTGTATTGCGCGGCTGTAGCGGCATTTCAATTCGTCAATGTCAAGTTCCCAAACTGTGACGAAGCTACTCGACCAAAACCAGCAGTACCAGCCTGGCAACGCAGCTAGGGTACTGATCGCCAAAATATACTGCTTCAGGGAGTGCAATACTCGACCACGAGTGTGGCGCTTTGTGAGACAGGCATTCATTTCAGGGACTAAAATCAGCCCTCGAGAATACATATCTCATATCACAGAGCGCATCGACTTCCTGAAGCAGAAAGTTTGTGCATGGGTGAGCCGTATTCGGCTGTATAAGCAGCCAGTGAATTGATATACATAGTTACGGAGGGTCGGATGTTCCAGAGCGATGAGAGGTATGAGCACTCGAGAATACATTATGTCATATCACAGAGCGCATCGAGTTCCTGAAGCAGAAAGTTTGTGCATCGCCGAGCCGTATTCGGCTGTAGGTATAAGCGGAGAATCGCATGTTTCAGGGCGATGAAAGGTGGGTATGTAGAGCTTGGGAGCGACCCGAATACGTGGCTGACGTGTGGCGCCCGGATGATGCCACCGCAAGTCCATTCTGCCGCAGCATCTGGTCGGTATCCATCTGTCACTCTCGAGGGTGACTCAATACAGGACGTCGAGCGAATGTGTGAAACTGTATGTACCAGAAATGGACCCAATTTTTAATACGTCATTAGACGTAGCCAGAGCAGTCCGTCCGTGTTTGCTGACGGCTTGTAAACTCTAGGTATATTCATATTGAGAGTGAAAATTAATACTAACGCAAGTTGAAAGTAACTCGATAGTGTTGATCTCTCAAAATGGTTGTAGGAATGGATCCCGCGGTACTAAGAAGCATATTGGTCATCAGCCAAGAGGTACGTCGATCCCGCAAGGATCTGTCAACTTGCTGGATAGATTATAAAAAGGTCTACGATTAAGCGGGGAATATTGTAGGGCGACAGTTTGAGTCCACTTTAGTTCTGCTTAGCTCTGAATCCGCTAAACACACTGCGGGAGGATTCAGGTCTGGCTTATCGATTGAAGAGAGGTGGCAAGGTCATATTTCACCTCATCTACATGGATGATTTGAATCGCTTTGCCCCCAATAAATTGCATCCGATGAAGCCACTGAAAGTAACTGAAAGTTTTAGAAGTTCCAACAAGAAGGAATTTGATGTAGACAAAAGCGCAGTCATGCATGTAAAGCGGGGGCAGATTATGGAATCCGAGGGAATTACACTCTCGGATTCCATACAAATTATATCCCTCTCCTTATTCGAAAACTAAAAAGTCGTGTATCCTAGTGGTTAAAACACCAGCCTCTCAAGTATGAGTGTGCGGTTCGATTCCAGGTCCGGCAAGTACCAATGTAACTTTTCTAAGTATATCTTGGACACCAATAACAAAGGATTACAAGGTGAAGGAAGACATCTTGAGGAAATTAAGTCTGAAATCGTCAACCCGCATTGAGCAAGCGTGGTGATTACGCTCAATTCTTCTCTTTATAAGAGGAGACCTGTGCCCAGCAGTGGGACGATAAAAGGTTGATGATGTCATTCGAAAACTATAAACATTTTTTATGTCGGAAGCGTTAGGTATCAACAATTCTGACATGAAGCAATCGTTGAAGGAGCGCTTCTTTGGTCGCCTGAAGAAGATATTAAATAGTTTTATTTCGAGCGGAAATAAGGTGCGCGCCTTCAATGGGTGGGTCATGTCGGTTATAATGTACTCTTTCGGCATACTTAAATGGCCTCTGATTGAACTCGTCGTCCTAGATGAAGGGCACAGGAAAAAAAGGAGCTCATTAACATTCTCATTGTTTCGAGAAATCAAAGGATTAAACCTAAAATTTCAATGTCTACACTTACACCTCTACTGGAATTTGATTTGTACATTATGAAAAAAGGAACAGTGTATATTTAACATAATAGATTATTATTTTAAGACATTTGGTTGGTAAATAAATAAGAGTTTGGCCTATAATTGCCTAACTCCCGAATGTAACTGGAAAGAAGGTGCTCATTGTCACAATGATCTCCTTTTTACATATTACAACTAAAATGGTGATCATAAATAATGTGTAACTATACATAGAATCTGTTAACACAGTAATGAAATGAAACACATTAATTGACATAAAACTTTATTTGTGGGATAAATTCGTGTAATATATAATACTTTCAGGGGAACAAAACTTAAGTCCTGAAGGTCACTATATTTTTCAGCAGAAATTGGCAACTTGTCTGTATATAAGCCCCGCACGATGATATTGCGATGGAACCTTGTCACAATAACAGCGTTGTGACGTCATCTGTCACACAAAAGGACAGCTAGCAAAAGAATGTTAAATGCAAAATTAATATTAGGGTTAAGGGTTTATTTGTATTATATAATTTTATTACACTCTTTATAAAGAGTGTATGTATAAATTAATATTAGGGTTAAGGGTTACCTACTCATCCATATTCTGACAAACAAACTTTCATTATTAAAAATTTCAAGGAAATAATTTTTGTAGACGTAAGAAAAATATACTTATTCGTATATCTTTCTTACATGTATACTATTTTTTTCTAACTACATTGCGAGCGGGAATTGAACCAGAGTCCACTGTGTAGTAGTCATGTTTTAATTACTACCTACATCTATCAGCTTATAAATAAAACCAGGATAATATGTAAAAAAATGTATATAGTCTTCCGAATCAGAACTGCTTTCTGTGTCTGTCGTTTCCGATTCACTGTCGTCGCCGTATTTATGACAAATAACTCGTCAGTTATTCGATCTTTATTCCAATATTCCTCTTCAAGCCGTTTAACATGATTGACTTCCTTTCGTCAGTCATCTGGAGTTATTGACTCCGACGCCTCCAACGTCAGAGCTTCAATGCGACTTTCCAACTGCTACACATTCTTTTTTGACACCCTCGTCTTTACCAGGTTCCAGATGTACTCAATGGGGTTGGGGTCGCAGTTGTAAGGTGCTAATCTAACGACTTCATGGCCATTGCCAGCTAATAAATTGTCAATTTTATAATTTTTCGGCGGTCTGTGTCGTTTAATTAATAAATACAGTTCAGGTTTTGTACTGTCGTTGGGAAAGTCGATGTTGTGATCTTGTAGCCACTCAACAATCAACTGTTTTTTATTGTTCATACTTGGTGGCCTATTCTCATCCCTACTGTGATAAGGGGCGTTGTCCATCACAATTTTGGAGTTGCGTGGTATGTTGGGTACTAATTTTTCTGTAAGCCACTTGGTGAAATTCTCAGCATTCATTTGATCATAGTAATCCCCCGTTTTGGTATCTGCTTTAAACATTAAAAGGGCATTGTCAACAAAACCGCTTTAACTTCTTTATCTATCGGCGGCCGGGGCTGTCGTTCCATCTCACTCCATCGGTTGCTGTTTGCCAACATTTTTCTACCGTGTAGTGTGCGTGTATCCACGTTTCGTCGAGATATATAACGGGTCTTTTGTCTTTTATTTTTCACCAAGCGAGTAATTTTCTTTCATACGTCGTAAATATTTAGCCCTCCACGCTTGAATTTGGGGTCTTTAAATTGGGGCCAGTCTTTTTTGGTAGCATCGCTTAAATTGGTAGCCTAAATCACATTTAATTATTTTTCTTAATGTAGTTTCACTACCAGTATAATTAAGGTCTACTTTTGAAGCCGCCAAGATTTTGCGCATTGTGGGTATTTCTCTCCTCACCGTATACATTGAATCTATAATATTTCTTAAAGCGGTTAAGGAAAACCCGTTGATATATTTCTTCTTTTGTCTTTTTCCTTTAGTAGGAGTTCTCATTTTGCTGCCACTGGCTGTTGCTGACTCATGCTCTCGTATCAATTTCGTCACAGTATTTTTTGCAACGCCTGTGGCACATGCCACACACTCCGTGACTTTGATAGAATTTTGCAAAATATTTTTAATAACTATAAGCAGTTGCTTCGGTATTAAAATGTCCGAAGCACTTTTTAAAGCACGTTTATACTTTCAAGAACTAACTTACAGTCCTCTTTCTCTTTAACAAAATAATTGTCCACTTTAATTATAATTTCACGAGCACGACTATTAATTAATTTCTTACTCATTTTAACGAGTAACAGCTAACAAAACTAAACAACAAAACTCAAGAACAACAATAAAACAGAATAACAAAAACAAAAAGCTAACAAAAATATTCGATGTGCGTAAGTGGGTAAGCGCGGACTGAACTTGC
This sequence comes from Sesamia nonagrioides, assembly GCA_017933935.1. NCBI lineage: Eukaryota > Metazoa > Arthropoda > Insecta > Lepidoptera > Noctuidae > Sesamia > Sesamia nonagrioides. The sequence continues at coordinate 65,465 of JADWQK010001171.1, forward strand.
GAACGGTACCGACGGTGCGAGTTCGACTACGTCACCAAGATGGCCGCCAATCGCAATATCATCGTGCGGGGCTAGTACAACCTTCCAGGCAAAATGAATTCATTGTGTTGTACAGTGTTCATCTCACTGGTTTTCTCGATATTCCATGTATCGACATAAAAGCGTTCTTGCATATAATTATTTCTTTTATTTCCGAATCAATCATAGCAAGTACTCTGTACTTGTATACAGCATCATAATGTAATACTCCTTCTTTTTTGGAACGCCTATTTACTGGGAGAACGGAAATCAATCCACACAAATAGCTATTTTGGGCATCATGTGATGCTAGTAAATTAAAATTCTGGAGAATCTGGTTTCTTGCTTCTGCAGGAATCTTAGTGAAACATCCCAATTTGCAACCACAGGCTAGACCGGGTTCATGACTCGATAATTTTAACTTTTTTAACACTTCAGACATCCGACCGTATGACTTCCTCTTTTTTGTAGTCTTATAAACATTATTTTCATCACAATCACTACCATTATTGTTCATTTTGGTAAAAATTAATGCACAATTTACCGCGTCGTAAAATTTCTGAAAGGAAGCTTAACGTTAACTGACAGTTGACACTTGTATAGTTGTATGGCAAAAAAATTAAGATGGCCGACTATGAGCGCGTTCTCTGTTACAACCGCTGCGATCAGCTTGTTCTAGCGTAGTTTCATAGACAATGGGCACCTTTTTGCTTGGTATAGAATGTAATGAGCGAGTTTTATTCTAAAGTAGGTTTTTTTTCAATGGACTTGACGCAAAATCAGCCCCTTTTATCATGTTTAAAATAACGTGCTCTGATTGGCCTTACAAAAACGAAGTAAATGGTGCAGTTAATTCAAAAAAGGTAAAATTGTCAATGAGCTCCTTTTTTTCCTGTGCCCTTCAGATACAAGGGTCCGTACACTGCTGACAGCAAACCGGATGTATCACCCACGATCATCGGTGTTCTATTATTGTGACTATCCCGCCGAAAGTGCGGAGCTCCTCAGTCCTCCTTTGCCAGCATCACTGCTTCGCAGAAGGAGGTGACGGCCTGCCATGCACTCTCGCTCCGGACCATGGCCTAGACCAGGGTCGAACGCGAGAGATTGCCGCCGATCGCCGCTACGAGGACACGGTGGAGGTCTGCCCGGCTTGGGTAGAGCACCGCCGTGTCCGTGTTTACGAGGACACGGCGGAGCACTACCCAAGCCGGGCAGACCTCCACCGTATGCCCCACCGTGTCCTCAGGGCGATCCACATAATGGTGATACCCTGGCGTTCCCTTGTTTTTTTTTTAATTATTAAATTATAAACGAGCGCTTGACCGCAATCCCGCCTGATGGTAAGCAGTGACGCAATCGTTGATGGTAAAGTTTATTAAAAGCCTATTTACTCTAGCCTTGAAGACACTCAAATTGTAGTCCGACGGAAACACCGCCGCCGGCTAGTTGTTCCAGTCCCTCGATGTACGCGGTATAAATAAAGGAGGAGGCGAAACGCTTCGTCCGGATCGTAGTAGTGTTAACAACGTAAGGGTGGAAACTCGCCGTACGACGGGGCGTCCGATGGTGGAACGGAGATGGGGGAATTAAATCATGCAATTCCCTCGCACACTCCCCAAAATGCATCCCATAGAACACCGAAAGGCTGGCTACTCTACGCCTGTGCTCTAGGCTTTGGAGACCGTCTCGAGTTAAATCAGGGTCACCAATTAGCCTCTTCGCACGTCTCTCCACTGAATCCAAAGTAGCCAGGTGACATTTCGCAGCACCAGCCCAAATGTGGCTGCAGTACTCCACACACGAACGGACCTGTGCTTTGTATAACATTAGAAGCTGCCCAGGTGTGAAGTACTGCCGGTTGGTGCACTCCAAGGATACATTCTGAAAAGTAGGAGCCAAGGTGAACGGGCTCCTTTTGGCGGTGAAAAGATACGCCTGTGTTTTGGCAGCATTGAATGCTACAAGATTGGCTTTGCCCATTCGGAGACTGCCCGTGGTGCAGCACTCGTACGCTCTACCATAGCCTCTCTTTCGGACCGGATTGTTTCCTTACTAGCCCGAGCTTCCGGCAGGTATCTCTCCACAAATGTGCTGTCATCTCCATACCCATAGATACCTGGCATCAGCAGATCGTTAATATGCAGCAGGAACAGAATCGCAGAGAGAACAGACCCCTGAGGAACACCGGCATTGGTCGACATGGGCTCCGATGAGCATCCGTCGACAACAACTCGGAGGGACTGTTCAGTCAGGAAGTCTTTTACCCAGCCAGTCAGGCCAGCGGAAACGCCGTACGCTGGAAGCTTACTCAAAAGGCCAGCGTGGCATACCCGGTCGAAGGCCTTCGAGACATCAAGGGAGACGGCAATCGCTTCCTCATTTTTCTCGAGGGCCTCGCCCCACAAGTGAGTGGCATACACTAGTAGGTCCCCAGTTGACCGATTGCACCGAAAACCGTACTGTCGGTCACTGTCGAGGAGATCGTTACCTTCCAGGTAAGCCAAGAGGCGCGAGTTCAATACACGCTCCATAATCTTGCAGAGTATGGAGGTTACCGAAATCGGCCGATAGTTGGTAGGATCGGCACGACTACCCTTTTTGGGCACGGGCTGCACGTTGGCAAACTTCCAGGATTTGGGCACTATACCAGTCCCAAATGAGAGGCGATACAGGCGCGTCAATACAGGAGACAACTCGGGCGCACATGCCTTAAGAACAATCGCTGGTATACCATGGCATAGATATTATGGTTTTTATTAAAAATGAACCTATTAATAATATTTTTATTTCGGGCAATTAGGTAATAATATAAATTAATTGCTATATTGTAATTATACAAATAGAAATGAATTACTCATAGAATTACTATTTTTGGTTTTTCTGTTCTCATATTTTTATAATTTTTACTGGTCGGTAAACTCCAAAGTCTATGTGTTATTGTTACTTTTTACAGTAGTACTACTGGGAAAAATTGGCCCCAATATGACAACCGCGAAGTCTTACTATGAGTAAGTCTATTGGGAAGAAAACTCCCATTAGTACTACTGGTAAGACTACTGGGTAAGGACTACTGGGAACAGCCCCGATATTTCAATGTTCTTTATGAATTATTCACTGAATGCACTTTTTACCACATAAATCACGCGCTTTTATTTAGTAAACGACACTATAAATAATTTAAAAGTCTAATGATAATTGAGCGTGACATTCATATTAGCTTCCCTTGACAGCCTCCGTGGCGTAGCGGTAGCGGACGCGGCCGCTGCACAAGGTGGCGCGGGTTCGATCCCCGCACAGTGCAATTATTTGTATGCATGAATATGAATATTTGCACTGGTCTGGTCGTACCTCGGAAAGCACGTTAAGCCGTTGGTCCCGGTTGCCATACGAACATCTAGTGGCAGCCGTTGTTGGGGTTGTTGGAGCCCTCAAAAGTCCAACAATTGGTCTAACTGCAATGCTTCGATGTCGCCTTCGGGTGGTGGAGGTCAGACGGCAGTCGCTTCACGGAAAATGTCGAAGTTTAGCCATATCAGCGTACTGGTAAAGCGGACCCCAGACTCCAAAGCTGAAAAGGCTTCGGATGCGACTGGGATTAACGCGGTGATGATGATGATGATTCATATTAGCTTCCCGTCAAAAAACCCCAATCTTATAAACAAATATCACAATGGTACAACTCGGTGACATCTGACATTTTCTAGGTCATGCCAAATTTGTTTAGAACTCGGGCAAGATCCCTAACATTCAAGTGACCTAAACGTTCATGGCACAACCATATGTCAGCCTTTCGTTCAGATATCGCTGACACACTACCATATTGGTCCTCGACGTAATAAAGATTACCTTTGAGTTTTGCTACAAGTTTAGTGTTCTTATAGCTATCTCGTACACTAGCTATCCTTTTTTCAAACGTAACGCTAAAGCCTTGGTCCGTAATTTTTGCTACTGAAATTAGGTTACTTCTTAAATCCGGAACAAATAAGGTGTTGGGTAATTGAACTATAGTTTTAGAACCATCACTATCGCTACACGTCGGTAATCTGACTGTCCCTTTACCTTGTACGTTTACCTTACGCTACCTGACCTTGTACCTTTTACGTTTTTCAGCTTACCGGACAGAGGTAATAGCGTACAACCGAATTTGCCTTTGTCGTTACATAAATGAAACGTGCACCCGCTATCAAATATTCAATTTCCATTCTCGTTGCAAACAGCATTAGCATCTGAAACACCATTGAAATTTACAAAATTGGAATCAATATCTTAAGGTGATAAGTCACACTCATTTGACACGTAATTTACACTATTACTACACTGCTCTTTCTTCTTCTGTGTACATTTAGAGGCTTTATGACCATACTGATGACATCTGAAACATTTATATCTGAACTTCGAATTTCGTTGCTCAGAGTTATCATATGCGCGTTGCCGTTGATCTGTGCCACTCTTTGGCTTAAAGGGCCTATTTCCTTGGACAAGAAGTGCCCTATCTAATTTTTTTTTATTCCTAGTGTGTTCTTCTTCCAATATCTTAATCTCCAGTGCAAAGAGTATAGTAAGTATATAATTAAAGAGTGACAACTCTGTGGTAAAATTTGCATGTATGGAAAGTGCTGCCCCCTTACATTTGGCGGGTGAACAACTACTAGTGAGTGATATACGTAGCTATGCATATGTAGAGTATGTATACTATAGCTACATACCTATGCATATGTAGCTATGTATATTATTGTTACGTACCTATGCGTACGTAGCTATGTATAATATAGGTCTGGGTTTTCAGATGATTAAAAAAAAGTATTCAGTAATTAATTTATTTTATGAGTGGAAACTTCACAGCTGACACACACAGAAATAATATTACAAATTAGCCGAAAGTGTCACAAATTAACAGTTTGGGGTTGAAAGTTTGTATGGATTACTTATAAGTATACCTATTATTTTGTAACAACACATAACCATGGTAATTTATCCATCTGCATCCTGTCGTCATGAAGAGACACCACAATTTTGGCATTAACACGTGCACTTGTTACATTAATTCAACACAAGTCTAAATAAAATAAAATTGTTTGATTCTCTATCCGCCATCTTACTTCTTTCATGAAAATTAAAATGAAAAAATATGGCATTGTCATTGACCTTTATTTGACCCTAGGGACAAGATGGCTGCCAAATTGTTCACTCGCCAGAGTTCAGGTGTCGCTGTCGACTGTAAAAATTGATGAAGTACTAAGTGTGCCCCCCCTGCTTCAGTGCCTCTGCTTTCGGCAATGAATCTCGAGATTCAATGGCACATCTGAAGTTGTCAAAACTTGACTGAGCATAATCGAGGTCAGGTCATCATGCATTTCGATACCCATGTCAGCTAACTGATTTATCACGTCGAAAAATCGCATAACATGTTCTCTAATGTCATCACCTTCTTCCAATTTACGAAGCAACAGCTCTTTTAGTAAGGTGGCCTTTTTCGCAGGTCCCTTCGATGCATGAACCTTTTCCAACTTCAACCATACATCTCGCGATGTCTTACAACCTCTCAAGTGTCGTAATTCGCTCGGGGTTATTGACAAAATGAGATCAGACTTAGCTTTCGAATCTTCTGTTTTCCATTTTCGTGCCTCGAGTGGTCCTGCTGGTTTCTCGATACTTCCAGTTACGTATCGCCACGCATCATTTTTGACTAAAACTGCTTCAACTTGGATCTTCCAGGTCTCATAATTGCCCTCATAGAGCTTATCAATTTTCACAGTACTTCCCATTTCAACTGAAAATTTCTTCCTTTTTTACCATAAACACTACGCCAAGTCGTGTTCTGGGCCCATAACCTATTGAAGGTGTATATATACTGCAGTTAAACGAGAAGAAAAGTGCATAGGAATTTATTCAGCGGTCTTCAAGACTATTTTTGATCAACTGACTTTTATATATTTTAAAAAAACCCGTCATGGAACGTTGTCATACAAATTATGAATGTGACAGGGTTCTGTATACAGCCAGCATTGTATAGTAGGCGTAGTTTCTATCACATTACTAAATCAAATGTGGGTAGGCCATAACATCGGCTGCCGGCAGAAGTTACCACCCACCAGACAAAGTCTTGCCGCCAAGCGATTCGTCGTGTTCCGGCATAATGTCTGGTGAAGCTGTACGGAGGACGCGTCTGAGCAGAGTGTGGCGGGTACGATGCGCCAAATGTTGTTGTGTCGGGAGTTTGATCGTGGAGAGTCTCCAGATCAATCTCCCTCTAGCGCAGCATCGTTTGGTCGTGTTGGTCTTGGGTTTAACATTGTATCACCTCGCTCAACTGCTGTCATCCTTCCTATTCCTAAGTTTTTTAACTGAATAGGCTTAATAAACTAGTGCGCTTTACCATCAACGATTGCATCACTGCTTACCATCAGGCGGGATTGCAGTCAAGCACTAGGTTATAATTATAAAAAACTAAATATTATATTTCAATAATGATAGCAAACCAAGCTTGTTAAATAATGGTTTACAGGATTCCTCGGATGAAATCCCGTATATGGCTCCTAAACATTTCTTTTGCGCTGATGCTTGATGAATGTTCTATTCAAGTCGGTACTATTTCCCCATTTTGTTATTCCATACCGCAACGATGATTCAGTGTATATTCGTATGCTCGATAAGACGTTACAGCCGGTTTCATATTTGTTAGCCTTTTAATCTGTCTGAGGGGATACACGAATTTATTTGCTTTACTGCAAATAGATTCTACCTGCGCCACCCAGTCCAGATGTTGGTCTATTAATACACCTATTAACTTATGTGCGTATTAAAGGATTAAAATTATACATAAAGAAAGCATCTATGAATAGTCACATCAACGATATCGTTTATATAGATTAGAAACAAGATGGGACCCATTATGCTACCTTGGGGCACACCGCTTTTTATACTTGTATACAGATGTGTACTGTAACATGTCTCCATTTCCGTCGAGTTCGGTGACCGCGACACGGTGTTGTCTGTCAGTTAGATATGACGACATCCATTGATGTGACAGTCCTCTGACTCCGAGTGCCTCCAGTTTTTGTAACGTGTGAACCCCAATCGAATGCCTTCGATAAGTCGAAAAATAGTCCTGTTACCAACCGTTTGTTGTTCATACTGGCCAGTACTGTTTTCAATAGTGAAAAGATGCCTAAAGTAATGAATTTACGTTTTTGGAAACCGAATTGCTCTTTTACCATAATATTAAATTTATCACAGTACACATACCTGTGGTGCATACATTTCTCGTATATTTTTGACAATATGGGTATCAATATAATAGGGCGATAATTGTTCATATTATATTTTTCACCCTTTTTGAATAATGGCTTAACTTAATACTCCTTGTAAAAAGGACAATAAAATATGTTAATACTACTTAGTTCATTGGCACATATTTTGATGATTTTGGTGTTTAATTCATTAGTAGAACTTATCTATTAGCTAACAAGCTTCTTTATACGCCGGTAATAATAACAAAAAAGAAACATATATCCAAAAACCATCCTTTATTATTAAATTTCTAGAAAATATTAAATATCACAGAAATTGCATATTTGTTATATTTTAAAGACATAACTCACGGAACTCAACCGAAACCGTTGTTGTTGTCTGTACAATAATATTTAAATAAGTTTTATTATTCACTACATTACATATATTGATGTAGAGTCAGCATTAAAAATATTATCGAGTTATACGTTACATCATACATGGATGATTTTAATACAAAAACCCATTTGTTTTCATATGCTGACTGTACATGTTTTTATCTATTATCTTACAAGTCACACTTATATTGATATTGAAATAAGCATATCGATTTGGAACAGTATTATTTCAATTCGTAAAAAAATGTCCTCTTATTGAGAAAATAAGTCTTTATATAAAACAAATATACATATTTAATTACCTACAAGTCTTAACAATATTCCACTTACCACCTAACTAACCTATATTATATAAAAACAACTAATATCAGATTTTTTAAAAATATTGTTTTGTTAGTCTTTGTGATTCATAACATTCCACTCAGAATAAGATTTAAATAAACCTTTTCTACAATCCGTTCGACCGACTGCGAGTCCTATTTCGAAGAAATAAAGGTGACATTAAAAGCAAAAAAAATGGACAATGTAAAAATTGTCAAACATATAATATGTAAAGAAAACCCTGTCCGATCTGTGAAGGTAATGTTAGGTATCGATAAATGCCTACAAAGCAGGGCTAAAGTTAAAAAAAATCTCCCTAAAAATAAATATTATATCGCAAAATGAGGAGAACTTAATACCTGTACGGTAGGCAACACATGCGCGGGCAAAGGAGGGCAGGGCACGCGGCACGTGGTCGCGTCGCTCATAATAATACCGTAGAAAATGGTGCCACTTTATAAAAAAATACCCAATTTTGAGGAAGTTGCAGTTAATCCGCGGAAAAAAAAAGATTATTTCAAAATTAATTAGTATTGTTACTATAATGATTATGTAAAATTTTATATTTTGTTTGGTCATGTGTTCAACTAACCTTTATTATCCTTATGGGACGGACGGGGTTTTCTTTACGTATTATACACTACAACCGCCTATAATCATGAAACCACTGCAATAGAAGTCAATATCAGTTGAATGGACTGTAAATAAGGTTTATTTAAATCTCTAATCTTATTTTCAATGCGGTGTAGTTGTCGATTATGATACGACATTGGTAACTTGATCCATTCGATTTACTAGAGCTATTTCAACAGCAATATTTATCCTACAATATTTTGGCTAATTGGCTACTCGTAGTTTCGAATTTATTTACAAAAAAATTCAATATCATACGGGTAATTTATATAAAATGATAAATTACCCGTAGGCACTTGCTACGGGTAATTTATCACTTCGAGAGTCATCCTTAACCCCTTAGCATCTTAGCATTTACTAGTATTTTAGGTAACATTGAGCAATTAATAGATAATATTATTTTGCTAAAATCTTTCTATATTCTAGCTTAATTAATGTGATTCGTGAGATTCGAAGCAGACGATCTTTCGAACGGCGCTCAAAGCATTTTTAATACGTCGTTGGACCTCGAAAAATGTTCTGGAAGATTGGTGATCTATAAAAAAGGAGTCTGTTTCTTACTAAAAAGCACCAATGTTATCAAAAGCTAGCTCATCCTACAGGACTAGCCTCCAAATTTATCACACAATTCTATTATTTCAAGCCTGTGTGTAACACACTTCTTAAATGACTTGAAAATTGTTAATGCAAATAATTAGTTAAAGAAATTACTTGTAAAGCAAATTGCACCTTTTTTATTTGTAGTGTGGCACTAGTTGTGTTTTTGTGCCAATTTCAAGTAAAAGATAAAATACTTTTTTTCTGAAGTATTGATTACTTCAGAAAAAGACTTTCTTTCTTTCTTTTTTGGCTTCGCCCGGTTTGTGCATTTAGCAAATGTCACGTTATGAATTATTCATGTCGAAAAAGACGGCCACGTGAACCGTCTACGAGGGAGGTTTGAGGCAAAGTCATTATGAGGCCACAATGCTGCGATATCTCAATGTTATTTATAAATTATTTACTGAATGCACTTTTTGCTACATAAATCACGCACTTTTATTTAGTAAACAACACTATAAATAATTTAAAAAGTCCAATGAAAAATGAGCGTGACACTCAGCTTAACTTTCCCGTCAAAACTCCAAAATTGCACCAGTCTATATATTCATAACACAACTGTCGACTTTTGAAACACGGAATGTTGACGTAGGGTGTCAATTTGATTTACAATTGATTTGCCCATAGATTTAGGATTTAATTAGTACTTCCTAAATCTATGGATTTCTTTGATCTTATTTTTCAAAACAATTTTTGTGACAATTCACACAATATGCCTACTAGGAACGTCCCTTCTTTCCTTAATGTCATTCAGGCGCCAAAACATACTTATCTATGGGCTAATTGGATGCAAAAAACGTTAAAAACGATCATTTCTAAGTATCGTGAATTAGTAGCTACAGTGCAGTGACGACGGCGAGTTCTTCATCCAGCCTGATAGATTCTGGTGAAGGAAGCGGTTCTACCTCCATCGTCTCCGACTCTATGTCTGACTTGTCTGTGAAACTTAGGAACATCTGTGGAAATAACAGTAAACAAAATTATTTGAAAAGTCAAGTTTTAAAGAGGCTTTATGTTAATTAAAATTGGCAGTCAGTTGCGATTTATAAATGAATGAAATAAGAATTTAGATAAACAATAATATTAAATACTAGCTTTCCGCCCGCGGCTTCGCCCGCGTGGAGTTCGGTTATATCGCGCTTTTTAGATTTCCCTCGGGAATATCAAATTTTTCCGGGATAAAAGGTAGCCTATGTCCTTTCTAAGGGTCTAAAGATTGTCTGTGCCAAATTTCATCAAAATCGGTTGAGAGGTTTAAGCGGGAAAGCGTAATAGACAGACAGACAGAGTTACTTTCGCATTTATAATATTAGTATGGATATGGATTAAGGGCAAATTTCTGCATAAACGACCAATTTTAATCTCCGTCTCAATCAAAAAGTTTGACAAGATTGAACATTGAGACTAGGTACAATTTTATAATATGAAAATCGGCTTTCAGGTATAAAATTTAAAACGAAAAGCAGTTTATCGAATCAATGAACTATGTAAAAAAGCAGTGTTAACTTATTTTTTTACTGTTCGCACATTTACGTAGCCAGTTTAAAAAAAAAAACAGTAAATTACCTGCTCGAGGGTGCTTTGGTTGACGGTGTAGTCTTCAATATCACAGGTGCTCTGCAGTTCTGCCATCAGCCGGAAGATGTCGCTCAGACGAGTCGTCACTTCTTTCTTGTTTACTGCAAGGAAAATAAGCATGATTTTTATAATATGGAATTTGGCGAAGTCGAACATTTTTAAAATTCGATATTAACAGATTTACCTAGTGGTATAGGATATCTTTTTGGATAATACGACAAAAAAAATCGTACCTTATCTTACCTTTTTATGGGATGATATTACAAAAACCTACCAATCTAGGCCTTTTAATACCTCCAAGAGCTTCTGAACTCAGTGGTAAGAAGTTGCTGGGGACTGTAGTGCCCGGTACTAGAGTCCCCTCTTAAACTAAAACTATTGCCGTCGCGCTGCTTCCAACCTCAATCGGTAAAGTGCGAAAAGGACAGTTTTTTTTCTTTTTTTTATTCTACTTTTGTTTAGGGACATTTATACCCGCAATGCATATGTTAGTCCTATCGTACCCGAATACACATTTATCATATTTGAGCCATGAACCTAAACAGACTCTTCGCATCATCGCGAAAAGGACTGTTGCAGCTCAGGGTGATTTTACCTACAAAAACGTTGACCAAAAGACGTTTCGTATTCCGCTGTTTTCTGTTTCAAAACACGACAGATCTCAATTATTTTTAGGTCAAAATTTAGAGGAAAAGTATACAGCTATGATTCTATTATAATTTTTTTTTTTTGTCAAATCTTATCACGTTTGTCATGTCGGTAAAAATGGGTTCTTTTTCGATTTGGCAGTATCGTGTTTCTTTTATTAATTAAGTTTCGGATAAAATCAAATGATAAGGTCACATACAATCACGGTGTAAAATTGTAGAAAAAAAAAATTACTCGAAAAGCACTATCTACTCTATATCTACTAGCACTACTGCTGGTGCAGCACGCGCTCGCTCGCTCGCTGTGGGTAATGTGTTACCTGTAGTGTGTCTGGGCATGAGGAAGTGCAGCGTGTGCTGGTGCAGCACGCGCTCGCTCGCTCGCTGTGGGTAATGTGTTACCTGTAGTGTGTCTGGGCATGAGGAAGTGCAGCGTGTGCTGGTGCAGCACGCGCTCGCTCGCTCGCTGTGGGTAATGTGTTACCTGAAGTGTGTCTGGGCATGAGAAAGTGCAGCGTGTGCTGGTGCAGCACGCGCTCGCTCGCTCGCTCGCTGTGGGTAATGTGTTACCTGTAGTGTGTCTGGGCATGAGGAAGTGCAGCGTGTGCTGGTGCAGCACGCGCTCGCTCGCTCGCTCGCTGTGGGTAATGTGTTACCTGTAGTGTGTCTGGGCATGAGGAAGTGCAGCGTGTGCTGGTGCAGCACGCGCTCGCTCGCTCGCTCGCTGTGGGTAATGTGTTACCTGTAGTGTGTCTGGGCATGAGGAAGTGCAGCGTGTGCTGGTGCAGCACGCGCTCGCTCGCTAAACTCGCTGTGGGTAATGTGTTACCTGTAGTGTGTCTGGGCATGAGGAAGTGCAGCGTGTGCTGGTTTGTACGCGCTCGCTCGCTCGCTCGCTGTGGGTAATGTGTTACCTGTAGCGTGTCTGGGTATGAGGAAGTGCAGCGTGTGCTGGTGCAGCACGCGCTCGCTCGCTCGATGTAGGTAATGTGTTACCTGTAGTGTGTCTGGGCATGAGGAAGTGTAGCGTGTGCTGGCGCAGCAAGCGCTCGCTCGCTGTGGGTTATGTGTTACCTGTAGTGTGTCTGGGCATGAGGAAGTGCAGCGTGTGCTGGTGCAGCACGCGTAGGCGCGCGGCCGGTGCACGCTCGCGCACGCGGTACCATGTGACTCGTGCGGCCGAGCGAGTTGTACGGCACGCCACTATGTAGCCACCGCCGAACCTAACCCAACATGTATGACATTACATAACTGACGAAAAGTAGATAATAAATTATTAAGTAATTTCCATCTTCACAAAGGTGGTCAATTTAACAAAATTGCATAAAATATGGTTTTTTGTAAGACGTTGTCATCTATACTTGGATTTAAGATACCTGTAACAGATCTCCAAAACTCCTGGACTCTTTAATGTATTCGAAAAAAAAAAATCTTTCGAAATTTTTATTTTATTAAATATTAATGGTTTTAAACACCAATAAAAACTAAATGCAGCTGCGTTTCCATTATATTTATAATACTACATATCTACCTACAGTGCGTGGGCTTGTAAATAAGCAATTTTCTAAAATCTTGTAAAATTCATGTTCGTGTGGCAGTATCGCGGCCAACGAATAGGGGAAAAGAGAGCCCTCTCGAGGGAATTTTGAGCATATCGTTTGAAAGCGCCCCCTGGTTTTCTGTACGTAATTAACGTCAATATGCCTACGCATACCATAGCTATAGCATTGTATAGTCCTATTGATTAGAGGTTATTAATGTTACTTTCTTAAAAGCCATTTTGTTTCAGAAAATTATAGAGATTATAAATCGTTTTTTTTTTTTAATAATTATAAACTTGTACTTGACTGCAATCCCGCCCGATGGTAAGCAGTGATGCAATCGTTGATGGTAAAGCGCACTAGTTTATTACTACTTTATTAAGCCTATTCACTTAAAAAACTTAGGAATAGGAAGGATGACGGCAGTTGAATAAAATAGCTTTAAGGGGAAGTAACATTAATGTAATGAATATAATAGAAATAAAACTAATGAATACAATAATTGTTTATTAGTTTTAAACTTGTCTTATGTTTTTACATCCAAGAGTACAACGATGCGGCGTTTTCTCTATTTTACAAGACACACACAGAACACAAGCGTCTTTTCGCAATTATAAGAGTGCATTTCACAACTTCTTATGGAATCACAATTCACAGCGCACAGCGCACACTGCGAAGTCTGAACTGGTTTCCGGGTAAGACTGATTATCAGGACGGAGGAGATCGCAAGAGATCTTAACTCGACGTCAATAACAGAAATTCTCTCGAAAACCAAGAAACACGCGCAAAATTAATATTACGAAAGAAACAAACAAAAGCTGTGTGACCACAGAGTACTGTTTTATCGACAAACTAGTTACAAAAGTTAAATTTTATTATAACGGCACATATCGGCATGCTATGGGTACCAATGTTTAGGTACGCTGCTGTTCAAGTCAAGGAACTTATAAGGTAAAATTTCCTTGGTTCAAGTTCATAGATGTCATTAGTCTTTTTGCTTTAGTTGCTGATGTTCTAAGTGTACCCCCCCCTTGAAAGCGGCAGTCGTCGTCCAAGCAAGACGTGTTCCTATCGCTTTTTTTTACCGGTACAGTTGTTCACGAAAATGTCTAGTTCCTCACGAATAAATATTTACGGAGTCAGGTAACTACTGAACCAATTGCTTTGAAATTTTGCAGACGTAAAGTTAGAAGTCCGGATTGAATAGTAGGATACTTTTTATACCGGAAAAAATAGTTATTCCAGAGGGAAATCTAAAAAGCGAGATATAACCAAATACCATGCGGGCGAAACCGTGGGCGGAAAACTAGTTGTACGTAAAGGCTACAATCATGACTGGAATGGTAAAAGGACAAAATGTCTTGATTTCCCGTATTCCCATCATCCTGAAAGCAGCATTTGCTACAACAATTAAAAAACCCCAAGATCAGTCGCCTAAAGTTGCAGGAGTTCATTTAGAAACAACATGTTTTTATCATGGGCAACTCTATGTGGCATGCTCAAGTGTATCAAATCCGAAAAATCATTATGTTTTGGCAAAAGATAGCAAAACATAAAACCGTACTTACTTAAATGTGCTCATATTTTATCAAGCACTAGCGGCCGCCAGCGACGTGATGTTATAGAGCCTAAAGCCAAAAAGAATTTTTCAAATCGGACCAGTAGTTCCCGAGATTAGCGCGCACAAACAAACAAACAAACAAACAAACTCTTCAGCTTTATATATTAGTATAGATAATATTTTTAAAACCTTATTTTCATAACATCCTAAGCATATCCAAAACACCAACCAACGCAAAATAATTAAAAGTATGATATTCGATGTTTCTTTCCTTTGCTAACATTTAAACCCGGTAAAATTAAATCCTACTAATATTATAAAAGTGAAAATTTGTGAGGATGTTTGAATGTTTGTTGCTCATGCAAATCTTGGCATTCCCACGGAAATGGGAACCACTGCGTGCTGTAAACTGAAGTCCACGCGGACGGAGTCGCGGGCAACAGCTAGTTACGATATAACTTTTTTTTAAACCTGTATATAATCCGTAAATAATTGTATTTGTATTTGTACCAGACTGTACCTCTTGTCACGCACACAAAATCACTGTATATGTGCAAGGTTTACCTACACATAGGGCAGCGCGTACAACTGAGTTGAACTACATATCTGTAATATCATCGCTTTCTTTGGAAACTCAAACTTTATGAGTAAAACCATTAAAGAGTTGAATGAAATATGGTGGCAAGGGCAAAACGCAGTGTTTGAAAACGTGATACAACGAGTGTTCATCACTATACATAATATTTTATGAAGTCATGTGGTTTTTAAATGAACAGACAGCTGTGCTGCTGGGGAGTTTGTTCCGGCTCTTCTTCCCCTCAGCGATAGTATTAGGAAGTGTCGATGGGTAGGCGTTTTGCAGGATTGTCTTATGTAATATTAACGTTTAAAAAGTGCTGATCCTCAGCTTAATTTTGATTTTGATGATTTATGAAATACTGACGATATTAACATCGCAAGTCCTTGATTGTTACTAGGTCTCGGTATGTAAGGAACCAAGGAGCCAAGAAAATTATGTTGTCACATTTGTGGCGTATTGTGTCACAACACTAGTTAATATTAAAACCCTCAACACTTAATGTTTCCGACAAAATAAACATAACTCTGCTCGCGGCTTGCATCGCGGCAGTACGTATACGAACCTTACGACAAACGGTCGTTAGTAAAGAGTTGACCCTAACTCTCATAACTCAACTCAGTGTTCCCAGTGTTTTCCCTACCATTATTAACTAGCGTTACGTTACGCCTATAATTGTGATAGTGAATTAAACTGTTTTTCCGGTATCCACGACTTTTATTTAGGAGTGTACCTCCAAACATTTCTATAGCTTCTTCGTTTTTATAAAATAATCTGTTAAATTGTCAAAGAAGAAGCAGAAGATTACGAAATATTTAGAAGTACTTAAGTCAACTTCAACTTCAACTCTTGATCAATGGCTCTTGTGGAAAAGACACCACAATTTTGCCAATAACACGTGCGAACTGTTAATAGACCATCAAACGCTGGAGGATATTTAGCCATAATTAATAGTAAAAATATATCACTTGATTAAATTAAAACTAAATCTATAAAAAAATTCTACGCAGACGCAGACTGACCTCATGATCACAAATCATGAAAATTGGAATAAAAAAAAGAAGTACTTAAGTCAGTTAGGTTATCAGTGTGTTATGATGATGACATGACTTTCGTCACTCACCTGTTGAGACAATCGTCTAGCGGCGCCAGGGCGACCAGCTCCCCGTGCCGCAGTAGGGCGACGCGCGCGGCCAGTCTCCGCGCGTCGTCGAGCGCGTGTGTGGACAGCAGCACGCCGCGCGCACGAGCGCACGCCGACACCACGCCCCGGGACACGCAGCCGCGGGACACCGGGTCCATGCCACTGAGGAAGTTACTTCCTGTATTCTTTGATTTTTACCCTATTCTTCGAGTTTTTACTCGAATGAACAAATAATAGTTATTTATGCCACTGTCAAGCAATGATAGTTATTGTAATATGAGCGATAGTTTGTTCCACTCAGCTTCGCTTCGTGGCACAATAGATCAGCACGAGTATTACAATAGCTGTTTGCGACAATGGAAAATTAACTTTTTCTACGACCTTGAAATAAATTGCGGCGCACGCAATGTTGTTTTGTTGTTATAGTCCCATAAATGGGATCTCTGGGATTATGATGATGGAGTCCCACAAATGAAAGGCAAAGACAATTCATCTATACAGCCTAATAACATGCGATGTTTGTTTGTGACGTAAATACGCGCGCTTTTTGGCATAATCATATGTTGACTTTTAGATGCCATAGCACAGATTACAGAATACTACGGCCATAGCCACAAAAAAAAATGGTAATTACCAAATAGTCGTAGAAAAAGTTATTTTCCTAATCAGACAATGCTTCAATTGCATCATGTGTCTCATGGTTTACAAAATCGAATGCCTTAGTGAAATCACAACAAATGCTAACTCACGGCCATCATTTTTTTCTTATAAATTATGATCTAGTGCTTGACCACAATCCCGCATTATGGTAAGCAGTGATACAATCATTTATGGTAAAGCGCACTAGTTTATTAAGAGCCTATTCACTCTAGTCTTGAAGACAATATATAATCCGACGAAAACACCGCCTCTGGCAAATCCCTCAATGTACGCGCACAAGCAAAAATACTGACAATAAACATAAATTGACATTTACCTGGTGGGTTCATCGAGCAGCACTAGTGGTGTCCGTGCCATGAAGGCGATGGCAGTGCACAGTTTCCTCTTGTTCCCGCCGCTCAACGTGCCCGCGCGCACATCCGTGTACTTTTCCAGGTCGAACATAGCTACTGTTCGCTTAACCACCTGCACAGAAACAGCTTACTTTATACTTTTATGTATGTAGATAGGAATGATATAAAAAAAAGAAGTAAGTGGCTGATGAATTTCTAAAGGACAAATTAAGAGGGGACAAACGTATTCAGCTGTTTTCTTCGTGGATAACGCTTTTAGAGCAATTATTTTTTGTCTCCAATTTTACACCTTGATTATACATGCCCCTATCAATTGATTTTTTTCCAAAACTTGATTAATGAAAGAAATATGATATTTCAAAATCCCAAAAAATAACCCATTTTTACCACGATGTTCAGACGACTATTACACAAATGTGATAATTTTTTGACAAAAATAATAATAACAATAGAAGCATAGGTATACTTATCCTCTAATTTTAGTATGAAACTTATTGAGATCTGTCTTGTTTTGAAAAAGAAAACAGCGGACTACGAAACGTCTTTTGGTCCACTTTTTTGTAGGTCAATCAGCTTGAGCTGCAACTGTCCCTTTCGAACTTTACGGGGAGAGGTTGGAAGCAGCAAGACAGCAATAGTTTCTTCAAATATCTATTTCTCAAATTCCTCGGCACTAGAGTCCCCTCTTAATATTTACTAATTATAGACTTATTTATTTATTTGACTAGTGAAATAACTCCGCATTGTGACATTTGTAACTTTATTTTTATTCCATTTTGACATCATATAGTTGTACCCTTCTTGACATAACATAGTGACCTATAAAATTTAATTTAAGAACTGAATTCACTACCTTACACAAATAAAATTGATTTTGATTTTGAAATAATTTTAATGTCTTTGATTTTGAACGATACGCCTGATGGTTGACGGAAGTTTAGAAGAAGACAAGGTGTTGCGCTGACTCTAAGTAACATAGAATTAAGGAACATACATTACCTAATGATAATGAGATTATTACGTAGACACAGTATACATTTATTGTACCGCAAAATAAAAGTCTGTTGTTCTTCCATATGATAATTTGTAGAATAAAATTAAAAAAATAAGTGTCTTGCTCACTTTCAGTACAGAACGAGTTTGACTTTAGTATGCTGAAAACTTCGGGCGGTTATTGTATTTTTAACTTTAATCCTACCATAGCAAAGTTCTTAATATTAAAGCTATAACTTGGGCACTTAAAGAAAAGATCTGTAAATGGCGTCCGCGCGCATGCGTTCTCGCTCACTCTCTATCGCTGTCTATACTCACACAGTGAAGTAAGAGCTGCAAAAAAATAACAATCAGTCAGGATTCGCTTTCCAAGCTACTTTGACGCACTCCGAGTTATCGTTACTTTCGTTCCGATAAAGTCTCTGTTATTTTGTTGATATTATTGTTTTTGTTGAGTTTAATTGTTATTTGTTTGCGTTACGTTTGATTGTTATTTATTTTTGTTAAGTTTTTAGTACTAACGTTGACATTTTATTATTTTATCATTTGGTTTGTGATTGAACAATGGCTTCACGAAAACGTGGAAAGATTCTACACAGTGATGCGCGTGAAATTGTTTACAACGTGATAAAATACTTTGAAGAAGAGAAGAACTTGGAGCGCTACCATCCGCTCAAGTACAGCGCTGCACGCGCAGCGATGGCGACTAATTTATCGATGTCTACTATATCGAAAATTAAGAGAGAAGGTAATTACCAATAAACTATCAGTTTGTGCTTAGCTCTGTTCTGTCTATAATATGTTTTTTCAGTTAAATTTACCATCTATATCATGTGACATTTTTTGTTTTTGCTTCGCTGTTATTAGTAACAAAGTTAAGTTAACTTCTATAAAGTGTTAAGTTCTTTGAAGTTAACTTCCATACTAAAACATACTATTAAACTGATACTAAAAGTATCCAAGAAACTCGGATAGCATGCTTATTGTCATCAAAACTTAAATAAACTTAGGATAACGCAAACAAAAATCGACCTTTCATCATATTGATAGCCTGGGCGACTCAGTACCCAAGGTGCATTATCATAGTAATTTATTCTTCTAACCTAATAATCTCTGGACTCTATAGTACCCACGTGCAGAGAAAGGTATATTTTAATGACTTCACGCTATAAAAGAGCGTCCAGCATATTTTAGCATGTTTCAGTTCATAAAAACCCTAATTAAAATAAAGCCATCATATTACTATTCTATTATAATATTTTACTATTATTTCAGGTAAACTTGCAAAACAAACCAACACTAAAATCCGTACGCCGAGTAAGGGTAGAAAAGGTAAAAACAATACGCGTGTCCCCATGGATAACTTCAGTTTATGTGCCATTAGAAATATTGTGGCCTCAATATATGACGTTCGAAAGGAGGTACCTACGCTGAACAAGATTATGGCATCAGCAAAAGCTGATTTAAACTATACAGGCTCCAAAACGACGTTAAGAAAGATTTTAAAAGAAAAGCCCGGATTTCGATTTAAAAAATGTCGCCAGAACCGAATGGTGCTCATAGAGCGCGATAATATAAAAGCCTGGCGAGTGAAATATTTACGCCGCCTCCGACAAAATGATGCCATGGGTGCGGAAAAAAGAAAGTTGTATACATGGATGAGTCGTGGATCCATGCTCATTATACTGTCAGCAAGTGCTGGCAGTCATCCACCAACGAAGGCATTCGAAAAAATGATAGTCCTGGACAAAGGTGGGTGATGGTTCATGCCGGCTCAGAGGATGGGTTTGTGGAGGGTGCAGGATCATTATTCAAAGCAAAATCAAAAAAAGGCGACTACCATGACGAGATGGATGGTAATAACTTTACAAAATATTTGAACGAAAAACTTATACCAAATCTGCCTCAAAACTCCATTCTCGTCATGGATAATGCATCTTACCACAGCATGCAGTTGGATAAAGCGCCAACTACTGCAACCCGCAAAGCGGATATAAAGAAATGGATGCACGAGCACGGTGTGGCATTCGAAGAAGACTGGACTAAAGCAGAGCTGCTCGTGCATCTAAAACACCATCGCCCCGAAAAAAAGTATGTGGTAGACGAACTTCTACGTGAGCATGGCCATGAAGTTCCCAGACTCCCTCCTTACAACTGCGACCTGAACCCCATAGAACATGTTTGGAATTTAATAAAACAACGGGTCGCAGATAAAAATGTGGAGCAACACGAAAATAAAATTGAAGACTTGACAAAAGAGGCCATAGCTTCAATTACACAAGACGAATGGAAGAAACAAATAAATCACATAAAGAAAGTCGAAGAAGCATACTGGAATCGCGATGTAGGCAGGGAGAGTGAACGAGAGGATTTCATTATCAGTGTGGGCATGAATAGCGACACCGAAGATGAAAGTGACGAATGTGACGACCAAGACTGTGAAAGTGACCAGTCCATGGATGATTATAACGAATTGATGGAGGGGATTGAACCAATAATGGGTTCAGATGATCCAGATATTGCCGGGCCAAGCGGTTTATAAAACCTTTTTCTCAGATATTTTATTAGGTATTTTTATAATTAATAAAAACAAATTTTAAAATCCAGTATTTTATGTACCTTTGCTCCTTACTTAGTAATATTATTTTTACTATTATTGGCTAAAAGAATAATTTAATATTAGTAATATAATTATATAATATTTGACAAACTATATTACAATTATATAATAGAATATTAGCTAAAAAAATAATTAACTGTATAACAACACACTCAAGAAAGTGATTTAATTTAGTTTCGTTTCGTGAGTAACTGTATAGTTGGTGGAGGTATAATTATGTAAACAATCACAGTAGTCGAATGAAAATAACTAGCTACAAAAATATCTCTTTTTATTCGACCAAGTAACTGGTTATGTTACGTTTCTTGAAAAAGGCGTAACGACCCATAGAACCAAACTTGTTTTGTAAACCGTACCATAAGTAGCCGCCGCCATTTTCAGATCTTTTCTTTAACTGCGCGAGTTATAGCTTTAGAGCCCGATCTAAGTTATCGATTTTTTATTTATACAATGTGTAAAGAAAACCCCGTCCGACCGATAAATAAAGGTTAGGTAATCACATGAAATAAAATTTTACATAATCATCATAATAATAATACTAATGAATGTTGAAATGATCTTTTTTCCGCGAATTAACTCCAACTTCCCAATATTTGATAAATTTTTAAAAAGTGATAACGTCATTATCGACGTTATTATTGGTTGGTACCTTGTACGAATGAATGTTCATTAATATTGGCGGTATTTAGTTTGAGCGCGTGCACTGCCCCCGTCGCCCGCGCATGTATTGCCGTATAAGTTACCTCCTTTTGCGAAATAATATATTTTTTTATATGTATATTTTGTATTTTTTTTAAACTTTAGCCCGGCTTTCTAGGCATTAGTAGAATCAGTTATCTATACCTAACAATACCTTCACGGATCGGACAGGGTTTTCTTTACATATTGTAGGTATATTTTTATGTTACTCGAAATATAGCGCTAGTATATAAATGTAGCTATAGTAGCTAGTGTACCCGATGAGCCGTTGACTCTGAACAGCTTGAACAATCCTCCTTACCTCTTCCTGATCGATGATCCCTCGGAGCTGACAGTAGAACAGTAACGTTTCGTTGACAGTCAGCAGTGGATCTATCGCGTCGCTTTGAGGACAGTAACCTGTAAATAACACCAATGTACTTAATAAACTTGACTAAACGATTGCCGCGGTTGATAAGTGGATGGATGAGCATCGTTTGTCCGTAGCTCGGAAAGCACCTTGTGTTGTGGGTCCTTTGGCTGATATCGAGGATCTTTAGCAATCTCGGTGGTAGGCCATAACATCGGCTGCCGGCAGAAGTTACCACCCACCAGACAAAGTGTTGCCGCCAAGCGATTCGTCGTGTTCCGGCATGATGTCTGGTGAAGCCGTACGGAGGACGGGTCTGAGCGGTTGTGTTGCGATGTGTGGCAGGTACGATGCGTCAAATGTTGTTGTGTCGGGAGTTTGGTCGTGGAAGGTTTCCAGATCAATCTCCCTCTGGCGCAGCATCGTTGGTCGTGTTTAACATTGCATCACCTCGCTCAACTGCAGTCTTCCTTCATATTTACTCAGTTTTTTTTTTGAGTGATTAGGCTCTTAATAAACTAGCGCGCTTTACCTTCAACGATTGCATCACTGCTGACCATCAGGCGGGATGGCGGTCAAGCACTAATTTATACATATTAAAAAAAAAATCTTGTGTGTCAGAAGTCTGACAACCAAACTTAAGTCCTAGGAATAACGTATCATCCAGTAACTGGGTTGAGGGGTAGGGGTATAAGTAGTTGCTGTATGTAAGATAATGTTACTTCAGTTGTATCTAATTAACCTGGTAGCCTTTGTGGAGGTATGAGGAGTAGCGTGTAAAGCTGACTCATCCTCCATAGAAAACAGAGGACCTCCGACCAGACTGAAATTGTCTGGCGAGCACATTGCCCACCGGTTGATGCCGTGAACTTGTATGCGTGCTAGTTGCACAGTACACTCTACCTGCGAGATGTAGGATTCGCGTGACGTAAGTATGACGCATTGTTCGCATGTAGCGTTGTAGGTACCGCTACACGTTGTAGGTACCGCTACACGTTGTAGGTACCGCTACATTACACCCTCCGGCTGAGCATAGAATAAAGAGAGGGAAGTAGGTTATCTCCGACCCAATCCGCGATTTAATTGCCTACTGTCTTAGGGTTGTCACGTTTAGCTAAATTTTAATTCAGTGTCTATAAATTTGCAAAGGTCGAAAAGTTGACGACTGCTCACGCTTCGTCGGATTCGGTTGTCACTGAAACCGCTAACAAATATTTATAGACTTAGAGCTTATATTTAAATTATTTGCTTAGTATTTAGTATACATATAGTCATATACTAGTCAGTTTTTTTCATCATTTATTTAGTGATTTATTAGTAGTTTTGTACACATAAAGGACCATATTTATTTTTATTTTTAATACGTGTAGTCCTAATAGTTTCGGAATAAAATGGCTGTGACATACGGACAGACAGTCAGACAGATAGACAGACAGACAGACAAACAAACAGACAGACAGACGGAAGGACGGACAGACAGACAGACAGACAGACAGACAGACAGAACGAATTTATAAGGGTTCCATTTTTTGCTGTTTAGCTTCGGAACCCTAAAAATCGTAAAACAACATAAAAATACTAATAACTGCCTCTTTGACTAATCATTTCTGTTGTTAAGATCTGAACTTTATTTATCTGATTCACAAATAGTCAATTAGGTACTTACTTAATTTTAATAACGATTTTATAACTGTAAGTAGGTAGTTACTATACCGACCTACAATAGGTACTGAGAAATCGGCATAACTAAATGTAAACAAAGCAGTAGCGCTAGCGGCAAATCAACTGACAGATCAAAAGTACCTTTAATCATTGATTTGTGTGAATAAATAAATTCTAGTACGAAAACAGGCCTACCTACTTCCCCTGTCTGATAGAAAACTAATACTTACAACAAGAAATAAGTAAGTTCCTAGGTAGATATCTCATCATCAAGTAAAAATTATAATGCTAAAATAATAAGTGACTTGCTTACCTTTCCTGCTCAGTAGGTAATCTGAACAGAGACAATTCTGAAATCGATGAATTATTAAGACACCCAAACACACAGCAATACGTTCTCCTGCGATAATCACACATTGTTCTATAGTTTAGCTACGTAGTATTCTGTAATCTGTGATTTAGCGAATGTGCCGAAAAGCCGTGACGCGCGAACCTCGTTCGGTGCTAGCCGCGACTAGCGCACTGATAGGCCCTCTAATATTGTGTTTAGGTGTGCGTGCGGCGACGTATAGATACGATGGCGCACACATACAAGCCGCGCGCGGTCCGTTTGTATGAAGATAACCTACTTCCCTCTCTTTATTCTATGGGCTGAGGGTTCAGGATCCGACCAAGATTGGGTCGAGATCGGTATGGTTCGTCGATCGGATCGGGGTCGGTTTGGGAACATCGGGATCGTCTAGGGATCGGTACGGTTCGTCGGGATCAATAAGGGATCACGTCGGGGTCACCAGTGTGGAGGTATGATGAAACTCAATATTGACGATATGCACGATTCACGTGTCGTCAGTATGACGCGATGTTTGCATCGCTATACCTTATTGAACATGTTGGTGTAACTAGATCAATGATAAGTTTTTTAGGTTACTTACTAATTAGTCCTTTGCATAGCTGTGTGGAGTTGACCAGCTCATTGTTAAGGTACAGTCGTCCAGATGACGGTCGCACCTCGCCCGTCAGCATCGAGAATGTGGTGGACTTGCCCGCGCCGTTCTGACCCAACAGGGCTGTGCACTATAGGGACAGATTACAATTTTTATGGTCACAAGTTTCTTTCAGCCTATAGAGAGGGTGAAAAAGAAGAAGTCTTTTGTCCACTGATGGACAAAAGCTTCCCCAAGGCTTTCTACGAGGGCCGGTTTTGTGCCGCCGGCATCCATCGGCTTCTTGCGACCTTCACCAGTTCATCAGTCCACCTTATTGGGGGCCTCCTTACGCTGCGTCTTCCGGTACGTGGCTGCCACTGCAGAACTTTACTTCCCTTCGGCCAACGGTTCTACGAGCAACGTGCCCCGCCCACTGCCACTTAATTTTAGCGACTCGAAGAGCTGTCGGTGACTTTGGTTCTTCTGCGGATCTCCTCATATCTGATTCGATCACCCAGAGAAACTACGAGCATAGCTCTTGCCATCGCCCTTTGTGAGCCTTCGTATAAGGCCTATTGTGAGCTTGATATTCGAATGTTATACAATTATTTGTCAGTAGGTAAGTAGCTGGAGAGAAGATTAGGTGGCAAGTCAAATTTTTTGAGTGGGTAATCTTTGTGCGCTACATATCAGTAGTCGCCCGCGGTTGTTTGGCAATTACACCGTACATTTTATTAGTGTCTACTGCGTGGTTTAACTTTAACTTTTAAGTTAGAAAAAAGACCTCCTTCTACTTTGTTTTGTAATTAGGGGGAGTTCATACATGATCTGCAAGATTTCCGGGGGCAGGGGGGCGTAGCTGCCTTCCCCTGCCCCCCCTGGGTACACCCATGCCAGGGGCCTTTAGAAGGTTCCTCCCCAAAACAAAAAAAAAAAACTTAAATAACCTGTCCGGGCGGTATCCCGAGTGTGAGTCCTCGCAGCGCGACGCGTCGTCCGCTGAGTCCCGGGTAACACTTGGCGAGCTCCACGCACTGCGCCACGTCCGACAGCGGAGACATCACGCGCTGGATGGAGCCCTTCTTACCCTCTGTGTGCACGAAACCTGGAGGAAATTTATGTTAATATAAGGTAATGCTCGTAGTGGCCTAGTGGTTAAAACATCAGCCTCTCAAGTATGAGTGTGCGGGTTCGATTCCAGGTCAGGCAAGTATCAATGAAACTTTTCTAAAGTTATATGTAATATCCTTTCTAAGAATATCTTGGACACCAATGACTGATTATAAGGTGAAGGACGAATCCTGCTGATCAATATTTAAAAAGCTTGGTTTGCTACCACTACCCTCATTATATTTATATGAAATATGTATGTTTGTCCGGAATCATGAAAGCCTTTTTAAAACTGCGGCAGATGTAAGCAATAGAAATCGCCGTGACCAATTTAGACTTGTTTTAGACGAAATCCCACGATCAGCTAAATAACAAAAGCTGCTTAGCTATGACCGTCCGAATCTATAATAAACTGCCGCGTGAGATTAAATTACTCAATAGGA
Source organism: Sesamia nonagrioides (assembly GCA_017933935.1). Taxonomy (NCBI): domain Eukaryota; kingdom Metazoa; phylum Arthropoda; class Insecta; order Lepidoptera; family Noctuidae; genus Sesamia; species Sesamia nonagrioides. The sequence continues at coordinate 91,531 of JADWQK010001171.1, forward strand.
GATTGTTTAAAATTCATTTGCATCAATGGCTAAATGGCATTAATTTTTATAGTATTAAGGAATACTTAGAATATAAACCAATCTAGAATATTATAAATTTTGCATGCTATAAATATAAGCAAAACATGTATGATCTTTGTAATGTAACCATACCATCTTTATATACCATGTTTTATGCAAATAAATGATTATGATTATGATTATGAAGGAAAATATCTTCATGAAACCTGGACTTTAAGTCTGAAATCGCCAACCCACATCGAGCAAGCGTGGTGATTACGCTTAATCTATCTCTGTATGAGAGGAAACCTGTGCCCAGCAGTGGGACGGTAAAAAGGTTGATGATGATGAAGGTAATGGTTACCGTAAGCTTCAGGGTTCCGAGGAGGCCCGCATATCCAGGCCAGCACCAGTCTTTGCGGAAGGACCACACGTTCCCGAGACCCCTACCTTTACTTACACCAGGCTGGTTTTTAGCTAATAAGAGTCTGATAGACACCTAATTAGCGTCAGGCTGAGTTGACAACGAGTTTCTTCGAACCCTTATTAAAAAGTAGGGTTTAAATAAAATATTTAAATCTGACTAGATATAAAAATCATCAGCAATTTTGGTATCATCCCAGGCTGGCTTTGTGCCCTGTAAAGATCATCTGCGACCCATGGCGGAGAGTCTTCAGCTTGTTAGGATTTACTTATTTATGTATTAAAACTTTATGCACAAAGAAAAACATTGCACAATGGCGGACTTAATGCCTTAGGCATTTTCTACCAGTCTACCTTAAGGTGAAGAAGTTGAAAGAGAAACACAACAAAAAATATTATAACAAATACATAAATACAAAATATAAACAGTAGAGAGAGATAAAAAAATATAGATAGAGTAAAGAATAAATTATATGTTTAATGAATCTGCCAATTTATTGCGTAAGTATTCCGGAGCTTTAATTTTAAATGTGTACCGACTGGTGCACATTTAAAATTCTAAACACACACACACACACACACACACACACACCCACACATTTTAAATCACATTTCACATTTTTAATCTGTAGTTTTTAGGTTCATGGTCTCAACACCACAATAATCATACTAATATTAAAGCTGTGGATTTATTTTGGATTGGGATAAAATTTGGCACACAGATATCATAATATTATCAGGATTAACATATCTTCACCATTATCATCAAGCTTTTTATCGTCCCACTGCTGGGCACAGGCCTCCTTTGATACAGAGAAAGATAAAATATAGGATACTTTTAATCCTGATACTCCCACGAGACCAAATCTTATGCGGGTGAAACCACGAGGCGCAGCTATTACTTGTATAATTTAGAATCTATCTATATATATAAAAATGAACTGCTGTTCGTTAGTCTCGCTAAAACTCGAGAACGGCTGAACGGATTTATCTTATCTTGGTCTTGAATTATTCGTGGAGGTCTAGGGAAGGTTTAAAAGGTGAGAAAAATTCGAATAACTGCCGGGAAAATCCTCAAAACAGCATTTTTCTATTTCCCATACAAACGTTTTCTAAATAAAATGGAGAGTCAATTTGTAATTTATTACCGCTGCATAAAGTTCAAATTCGCGTGTGCGTTAGAGGATCTAATATCGCGTTCTGAAACTCAACAAAAGTGAAAGTGAATCGCGAACGCGACAAAATTGTATAGTCTCAAAATACATATCTTTATATATATAATTCTGCTGTACGTGTGTATGTCATCGAACTCCTCCTAAACGGCTTGACCGATTTAAATGATCTTTTTCTGTATGCGTTTGAGTGGTGCCGTGAATGGTTTAGATTCACAAATCAGCCCGGCTGAGGGCGCTAATTGCTTGAAAAAGCATGTGATCTCGGAAAAGTTGTTTCGATTTCTCAAACAGTTTTCTGCTACCCTGGTACCTTGCACCTCTACAAACTAGGCACAATAAAAGTTCTTCCATGTAATCATTAATGGTTTAATGATGAAAGCTTCATTGTTTCGGCTTCTCCTACACTTTTGTGCTACCCTGGTACCTTGCACCTCCACAAAGTAGAGAAAATGAAATTTCTTCTATGTATTATTGTGATTTAATGATGAAATGTTACAAGCCGATTGATTGATTACAATGTGATGGAAACCTGGACTTTTTAAGTCTGAAATCGCCAACCCGCATTGAGCAAGCGTGGTGATTACACTCAATCACTTTTCCTTATGAGAGGAGAGCTATGCCCAGCAGGGGGGCGAAAAAAAAAGTTGATGATGATGATGATGATGATGAGTTTCATTGTTTCGACTTCTCCTACACTTTTCTGCTACCCTAATTATCCTAATTTAAAAATTAAGAAATAAGATCAGGTTATATTTCCTTTCATTCATTCATTTATTTAATTCTAAAAAGAATTTACATTGTGTTGAATGTCTACATACGACCTACACACAAATATAAGAAACTGAGAATTATTCATTTTATACATTATAAGCGAAATTTATATATAGTGCCAAACAGTTTTAAATAAGTATAATTAATGTCAACCAAAATCAAATACAATTATACAAGTCAAAAACAATTACTAATTGCAAATATCATAATAAGTCCTAATGTCTAAATATAATGTCAAATAGTTTTACATTTAATGTCAAAACAATTTACAATATAATGTCAAACAGTTTAATGTCAAAAGATTGTAGCATCAGAAAAAAAAAATTATTCATTTATTATTTTGTGACATTAGTTCCGAGATATTGTACAAACATTTTTCAAGGCGGAACAAAGTTCGCCGGATCAGCTAGTACTAATATATAAAGCTGAAGAGTTTGTTTGAAAATTCTTTTTGCGTTGGATAGTCCATTAATCCAGGAAGGCTTTAGGCTATATAACATCAAGCTGCGATCAATAGGAGCGGAGCATATAAAAAAAGGCGGACGAAGTCGCGCGCTGCCGCGAGTTAAATATAAGAGCTTTTTAATCACGTTAAAAAAACAATTGTAAGTAAGACCAAAGGCTCACCTCTATTAATATTCCCGATGGTGTTGACCCTGATGGGTACGTGCGGCACCCTCGCAGCATGCACGCGCTTCCTCTCGGCACTCACCTCCACTGGCTCTAGTTCACCTCCAGGTGAAGGAGGAATGGTTTCTGGTCGGAACCTAGATTAGAAGACAGCATATTAGCTAAGATGATTTCCATTATATGACGTGATTTTGGATCATAAAGTAAACCTTAATTTGTAAGTGGTCATCAAGGACGGCAAATTTTGGAGACGTCCAGGATATGGGGAATCAACAGCTTTCGGCCACCGTAGGCGTGGGCTTGCGGGCGGCGAGCAATGGGTTACTCTAAATAAGGTCGACGGCTTAAAGATGTCAGCACTTAGCGACGTGGTCCATCAGGACTCTTGGTGGTTCCTAGGAGAGCCAAATGAAGGAACACGGGTGGGATTTAGTCAGTAAAAGTCGGACACGCTCTTCCGCTACGCTCAGAGGAAGTCATTTGGTGGTTCTCCATTCAAAAAAAGAACGGCAAATTTTGTTTTACAGACGTTGCTCATGCTTAGACATGGTCGTAATTGAAAACTAGTACTTGGCTGCAATCCCGCCTGATGGTAAATCATCAAATGACTTCGCCCAGAGCGGAAGAAGTCATTTGATGATTTCCCATTATAAAAAATAACATGGTAAGCAGTGAGATTGATCTGGAGACCCTCCACGACCAAACTCCCGACCCAACAACATATAGGTACATCGTACCCGGCACACATCGCAACACAACTGCTCAGATCCGTCCTCCGTACGGCTTCACCAGACATCATGCCGGAACACTACGAATCGTTTGGCAGGATGTATGAGTAGTCTCTCTGTGGACATTCTCTATAGCCCTGAAAATGAACTAAAGTTTTGAGTGGTGGTTCAACAGTAACCTGGCTAGCAGCGAGTCGAAGTAGTTGTACTCGATGGCCAGGTTGAGCAGCAGTAGCAGCGAGCCCACCACGAACAGGTACACGAAGTGCAGCGTCAGCAGACTGCTGTGCAGCGGGTCCTTGTACGTGTCCATGCCAAAACGACTTAGCACCTAAAAGAATATGAATACTAAATTGTAATTGTTTATAACGCAACTTTATGTTATAGGAAAACATACAGTAGTGCTGTGCAATCAACAGTGAATACACAACAGGTGATCATTAATGAAAACCTATGCAGGCAGGCAGAAGGTTAATAAATCGAAGAAGCAAAATAAAAATAAAGAGAGGCGAGATAATCAAACATTTATGGAAACAGAATGGGAAACGTCTTCTACGGAAGATGAGATGGATGTAAGTAATCAAGAAATTGAACAATCGAGAAAAGAAGATTAGGAAATTTAGATTTAGAGAGGTATTTTTAAAAATTAAAGAAACTATTTGTTCAGAGAAAGGATTTGAAGAAATAATTATGTCGGTGTTGAAAGTAATATATGAAAAATGTAAGGTATTTGTTATAGATTTTTTTATTGGAGGAAATTTATGTCAGTTGTTAAAATCGTCCAATGGATAATTCAATAATGTTATTTAATCATTTATTATATTCTGTTATTGTTATAATTAATTAGATTAAGGTATGATGAGGCTGGCAAACCTTTGTAAGGTAAAAGCCTCTAAATAAATATGGTTTAAAAAAAAAAACTTTATGTTATGGTATCTACGTTATTTAATCAGGCACTGCCTTCTTCTTCAGCTTATAGAGGTCCACTGCTGGACAAAGACCTCCCTCAAGGCTTTTCACGATGACCAGTCTTGTGCTGCCAACATCCATCGGCTTCCCGCGACCTTCACCAGGTCATCGATCCACCTTGATGGGAGCCTCCCTACGCTGCGTCTTCCAGTACGTGGCCGCCACTTCAGAACCTTACTGCCCCATTGACCATCGGTTCCACGAGCAATGTGCCCTGCCCACTGCCACTTCATTTTAGCGACTCGCAGAGCTATGTCGGTGACTTTGATTCTTCTGCGGATCTCCTCATTTCTGATTCGATCGCAGAGAAACCCGAGTTACGTTATTTAATTAGGCGTTATTTATTCAGTTTCTGTTGTGTGGCAGTCTATGTATTAATTAATTGTTTAACAATACGCTTATTTACCTGCGCCTGTATGGTGTTCTTGGCGATGTCGAGCATGCCGTCTCCGAGCGCGAACTGCGGCGAGCACATGAACAGCTTGTGCAGCCACCAGCGGGCGTTGTCTGTCGCCTGACGACAAAACAAAACACATGGTACATATTTCATCATCATCATCATCATCCCAGCGTTAATCCCAGTCGCATCCGAAGCCTTTTCAGCTTTGGAGTCTGGGGTCCGCTTTTACCAGTCCAACTGTTGATATGGCTAAACTTCGACATTTTCCGTGAAGCGACTGCCGTCTGACCTCCACAACCCGAAGGCGACATCGAAGTATTGCAGTTAGACCAATTGTTGGACTTTTTGAGGGCTCCAACAACCCGTAACGACTGCCACTAGATGTTCGTATGGCAACCGGGACCAACGGCTTAATGTGCTTTCCGAGGCACAACCAGACCAGTGCAAATATTCATATTCATGCATATAAATACTTGCACTGTGCGGGGATCGAACCCGCGCCACCTTGCGCAGCGGCCGCGTCCGCTACCGCTACGCCACGGAGGCTGTCGATTCATCATCATCATCTCAGCGTTAATCCCAGTCGCATCCGAAGCTTTTTTTTCAGCTTTGGAGTCTGGTGTATTTTTTAGAACCATCAGTAGTTGTTACAGCACAACAGAACTATTGCAATAGGTTCTTTGAATTGACATCTTCATGGTTTGAGTTCTTCGAATGAAACATTTGAATATCGACTTTCAATTGTTTTTTCTTTTATTCAACTTATACAACGTGTAACAAAAAGGGTATATACATACCAAGGGCATGGCATCTTTAGATGGTATCAAACGATATCGGAAGGGTTTCAACTCAAAATAAAATACTCAAAAAATTGGTACCAAATTTTCGGTTTCATGTGTTTCTTAAAATCAAATCATAACAAACGTGGCAGCACACTACATACGTTAATAACTAGTCGTTACCCGTCACGTTACTTGCCAAAATCCGATAAATGTCTTCAATATCTCTGTGCGACTAGTATGATAGTAGCCTATCATAGGCGGTGTTTTTCCTCATAACTTCCTAACATAAAGAGATAGGATTAAAAAACCCTTCCAATATCGTTTGATATCATGTAAAGATGCCATGCCTTTGTTATGTATATACCCTTTATGTTACACGTTGTATAAGAAAGTAAGGTACTGCGAAAATTCGAGTGAGTTTTTCAATGTTCACCACCATGCCGAGAGTTGAAAATCTATATTTCTCCAAAACTTACCTCAGACTCGGAGATAATGTCGAACATGAGCAGTATAGCCATGAAAGATAGCCCCAGGAAGGTATTTCCACAGAACAGGATCATGTTGGCCATGCTGGCGTCGCTGAACAGCTTTTCAGTCACGTGGATGAAACTGCCACACGCGTATCTGAGGGTTTATGGAAGAATTTTTTTTTTTTAAATTATAAACTAGTGCCTGACTGCAATCCCGCCTGATGGTAAGCAGTGATGCAATCATTGATGGTAAGGAGCGCTAGTTTATCAATAGCCTGTTTACTCAAAAAAACTGAGTGAGTAGGAAGAAAGACGGCAGTTGAGAGAGATAATACAATGTTAAACCTAACATCACGATCAACGATGCTGCGCCGGAGGGAGATTGATCTGGAGACGACATCAACTATGTTCTACTTGTCATTGTCTACTATAGACTGTACCTTCGTTGTCAATAAACTTCGTGACACTTGACACCCCTAGCCTATAATATTATTATTGTACTAGCTTTCCGCCCGCGGCTTCGCCCGCGTGGAGTTCGGTTATATCGCACTTTTTAGATTTCCCTCGGGAACATTTATTTTTTCCGGGATAAAAAGTAGCCTATGTTTTTTCTCAGGGTCTAAAGATTGTCTGTGCCAAATTTCATCAAAATCGGTTGAGAGGTTTAAGCGGGAAAGCGTAACAGACAGACAGACAGACAGACAGACCGACAGACAGACAGACAGACAGAGTTACTTTCGCATTTATAATATTGGTATGGATTTCGACTTTGAAAGATTACTCACCCATAGAGCACGAACAGCACACAGATGGCGGGCAGGTTGTGTCGCTCCACGAACACGGGGAACCCGAACGCGACCATCACCGCCGCCGTAATCACTATGTTTATCGCCATTATCTACACACAAACATACAACTTAGGTTTCATCCTTTAGGCCTTCAGGGCAACGCTGGGAAACTTTTCTATCCAAAGTTTGGACAGTTAGGTGATCTTGATCGCGACAGCCTCCGCGGCGTAGCGGAAGCGAAAGCGGTCGTTGCGCTAGGAGACGCGGGCTCGATCCCCGGGCAGTGCAAACATTTGTACCTATGCATGAATATGAATATTTGCACTGGTCTGACCGTACCTCGGAAAGCACGTTAAGCCGTTGGTCCAGGTTGCCATACGAACATCTAATGGCAGTCGTTACGGGTTGTTGGAGCCCTCAAAAGTCCAACAATTGGTCTAACTGCAATGCTTCGATATCGCCTTCGGTTTGTGGAGGTCAGACAGTAGTCCCTTCACGGACAATATCGATGTTTAACCATAATATGATGGAGGTGATCTTGATCACTTTCTTTTAGCTCTTGGTGGTACCATTAATCTAGAACTGCTAAACCACTCACCATCATGTCCCATACCAGAGCCGTGCCCCAGTACATGACAGGGCTGACTCCACACAGTAGCTGCAGCCTCTTCTCCTGACTCACACGTGCCCGCACCAGGTAGATGGCGGCACCAGCACTGATCAGTCCGTATGCGAGGAGGACTAGACCCGAGATACCGGCGTCAGCGATGTGCTGGTAACTGCGGGGAGAGGGGATGGGGTTCGATTTCAGTTGGTAGTGGCGAAATAGACATTTTCGATTCTTTCACCTTCAGGAGCTCGTAACTGGATACTCACATAGTAGCCTTACTGATCTGTTCTTTGGAGATCTTGAGCGGATGCGTGTACGTTATTATGTTAGCTGTTGGAGCATTCGCGACAGTCTTCAGGATGGCGCTGTTGATGGTGTTGATGTAGGCTGGCAGGGCGTGGTGGCCCTTGTTGTTGTACCAGGCGATCAGGTTTGTGAGGTTGTTCTTTAGAGTTGAGGAGAAGCCGCCGTATCTGAGGAGGAAAAGAGGTGTTTAGTGTTTCAGGAGACGGCTCTACAAAACTGTAAATGGAGTTGTTGTTCTCTGCAAATGTACTTAGTTTTGCAAAATAATTAGTGAATGAAATGAAAATAAAAAATCATGACACAATTGGTGCATTAGCTGAGCGATCGACTGCTGCGCTGCGTGTCGCGGGTTCGATTCCCGCACGAAGCAAATATTTGTATGGCCTACAATTAGTTGTTCCGGGTCTGGCTTTTTGTGTATGTGTATATATATGTTTGTAAACGCACCCAAGATACAGGAGAAATTTCTAATGTGGGGCAAAGATTAAAAAAAAAGAGTACTTACGTCCCTGGACCTTTAAAGTAATGAAATTTTATTGATTGAACTTAAGCTTTACCTTTTAATTATTGAATTTTTAACGTCATAACAGTTACTTTCGAGAAAAATATTTTAAACAATATGACACTGAACTTGAAATCACAAAAAAGTAAGACATTTGAATATTCGCGTATTACCATCGCGCTTTCCTCTTAAGGTTATTTTAATCGAATTCAAATCAAATCACTTTATTTGTTAACACAGGTAAATAGGCAGATCTTATATATGTAGAACAACGCGCTGTGTTATGCCAATAGGGGTACAAAAACATGGTACATTCATCTGGCTCATGACAACTTAAATAGAAATCTCCAAGAATGTATTTTAAAATAATGCATAGGTAATTATTGTTTCAAATTAAAATGACAGACCCCAAAGACGAACTATTTTTTATAAGTTGAATGTAAAAAAACTAAAGACCAGCTCAATTTTTCTGTTTTAACGGCCTGCAGCAAAAACATAAGAAGGTTACGAGCTTACCTCTTCTCGATGTATATCTCTTGTGTGTCGACGAGCCAGTGGTTCAGCGTGTCTGAGTCGGGTAGTATCATCATCTCCGGAAAGGAACTTGTCTGATTGGCTGTCACGTCACATTGCTGTCTGATCTCGGTGCACACACAACGGGGGTTATCCTAAAGGAATCAGAAATAATTGTGTAACTAGAAATCTTATGTTTTCGACGATGTTTGTCATTAAACCGGTTTACTAAGTCAAAATCTTATCAGGACCCTAAAAAGTCGTAGTGGCCAGGTTAAAATTAACACTCATACTTGAGAGGCTGGTCTCTCAAGTATGAGTGCGCGGGTTCGATTCCAGGTCAGGCTAAGTTATATGTACTTTCTAAGTATATCTTGGACACCAATGACCTGGACTTTAAGTCTGAAATCGCCAACCCGCATTGAGCAAGCGTGGTGATTACGCTCAATCCTTCTCTATATATTATGATAGGATACCTGTGCCCAACAGTGGAACGATAAAAAGGTTGATGATGATGATCATGATGATGATTTATTAACTTTATACAAACACTAGCTTTCCGCCCGCGGCTTCGTCCGCGTGGAGTTCGGTTATATCGCGCTTTTTAGATTTCCCTCGGGAACATCATATTATTTCGGGATAAAAGGTAGCCTATGTTCTTTCTCAGGGTCTAAAGATTGTCTGTGCCAAATTTCATCAAAATCGGTTGAGAGGTTTAAGCGGGAAAGCGTAACAGATAGACAGACAGACAGAGTTACTTTCGCATTTATAATATTAGTATGGATTATTACCTTAAAGAAATATGCCAATTGAACTATATAACAATTAAGTTTTATTATATGATTGGCTTATCTTAAAATACTTGTGGTAATATGATCCCAGAAGAGTAGCGCTACTCAGACTACAAATCAACAGTTTAGACCTAAGCATCATTCAAGTATACGCCCCAACAGAAATCGCGAAAGAAGAAGAACTAGAGCTTTTCTACAGTACTGTTGACAATGCCATAAGACTCTCAGGAAATAACATAGTCGTCATGGGCGATTTTAACGCCAAAATCGGTCAACCCAAACCAAATGAAACCATCACTGGAAACTACGGCTACGGTAACAGAAATTGTAGGGGAAATAGACTCATTGACTTTGCATATGAGAACAACCTGGCCATAATGAACACTTTTTTTAAAAAGAAAAACAAGCAGAGATGGACTTGGAAAGCACCTGACGGCAATACAAAAAACGAAATAGATTACATCCTAACAAACCTATCGAGTAATGTAAACAATATACAGGTTCTGAATATCACATACCCTTCGGACCACAGACCCGTGAGGGCAGCTTTCAACATACTTCCAAAATCAAAAAATCGCAGTAAGTTCGGTCGATGCCCCAAGCCTCAGTTAAAGAACGAAAAAGAAGTTCAAACCTATATAGAATCGCTGAACAAGTTGTCAACAGACATGCTAGACTACAGGAATGATAGAGACACCGTTCAGGCTTGCTACGATAAAATAACTAATGCAATTGATATCGGCCTAAAAAGTACACAAGGGCTAACAAGTAACACAAACACAGAGTCAAAGCAAATTATATCAGCACGCACTAAGGCACTAATCAGCAGAAGACAAGAAATACATAAGACTAAACCGAAAACAAGGGCTATGAAAAATGAGCTAAAAGCTCTCTACAAACTCATAAGTAAACGAATCAACCACGACTATAAGGTACATCGCTCACAAACGATCAAAAAACATCTTCAAGCCACAGGTAGTGCTAAGAAAGCATACAAAGAATTAAAAACACATAAATCATGGATTGAAGAGTTAAAAAACAGAACCAAAATTACACAAAATAGATCGGAAATACTCAAAATAGCAACAGATTTTTACAAAGACCTAAACAGCCCACCAAATCAGTCAACATACGAGCTACCGACTCGTAACACAGAAAGAGCGATGGTTACCTTTACCAAAGAGGAAGTAACCAATGGAATTAAAACTCTGAAATCAGATAAAAGCCCAGGGCCTGACAGGATCACAAACGAAGTCATAAAAGCAGGATCGACGTGCCTTGTTACACCTATCACACGACTGTTCAACATGGTACTGACCACTACAAACTCTCCACGCCAATGGTCTGAATCGGAAATCATTCTGCTCTACAAAAAAGGGGATCCAAGTAACATAAGTAATTACAGACCGATAAGCCTACTACCATCATTATATAAACTTTTCTCGTCACTATTAGAAAAAAGGTTAAAAATAACAACAGAAAAATTTCAACCTATCGAACAGGCGGGCTTTCGTCGAGGCTTCTCTACAGTCGATCATATACACTCGCTAGAGATGCTTATAGAAAAATTCCTAGAGTTCAACAAACCACTCTATATAGTTTTCATTGACTACCAAAAAGCCTTCGATACTTTACTCCACTCATCGATCTGGAAAGCTCTATTAGCACAAGAAGTACCTTTGGAATACATACAAGTCCTAAAAAACATCTACGACAATAATACCAGCAGAGTGAAGTTGGAAACCACTGGACCACCCATACAGATAAAAAGAGGTGTCAGGCAAGGAGACCCAATCTCTCCAACAATCTTCATAGCGGTGCTAGAGTCTATCATCGGCAAACTAAACTGGGAAAAAGTGGGCATAAATATAAACGGACGCTACCTAAGCCATCTCAGATTTGCAGACGATATAGTTCTACTATCAGGAAGCACAACCCAACTACAACTGATGATAAACTCTTTAAATGAAGAAAGTCGTAAAGTAGGCTTGGAAATCAATTTAGATAAGACAAACGTCATGACGAATCATACTAAAATAACTATTTACCTCAATAATCAGGCACTATCATATGCTGATACATACATTTACCTGGGAAAACAAATCTCATTTAACCCACGCAACAACGAACTAGAAGTAGAGAGAAGGGCCAACATCACCTGGAAAAAATTTTGGAGCCTCAAAGAAATCCTCAAAAGCGACATGTCCCTAGACCTGAAAAGTAGAGTCATGAACACCTGCCTACTCCCATCACTAACGTACGCTTGTCAAACGTGGAAATTCACAAGCAAACTAAAAAATAAGATCATAACCAGCCAAAGAAGTATGGAGAGAAGCATCCTGAAAATCAAAAAGATACAAAAAATCCGCCACACCGCCATAAGACAGAAAACTAAAGTTATCGACGCAATTAGTTACTCACAGAAGCTAAAATGGCGATGGGCTGGACACATAGCCAGACTCAAGGATAATCGCTGGACCAAAGCAACAACGTCATGGCTAGGACCATCGGGCCAGAGGAAAAGAGGTAGGCCAAATACGCGATGGACAGACGATGTCATAAAAATAGCAGGCACACACTGGATGCGAGAAGCTAAAGACCGAGAAAAATGGTCATCTTTGGAGAAGGCCTTTACCCTCCATTGAGAGGGGTTCTTGTACCTATAAAATATAAAAACACGATATGAATAAAGCACATAATTAATTAATGCAAGCAAACTGTTTCTATGTTTATTTTATTTATTTTCTTTCTTTTAAATTGTAAACCTACATTTAATCCTATATTTGTAACAAGAAATAAAAGGCTTTTTATTTTATTTATTTATTAATATGATCCCAATGGTAGAAGGTATACGTACGTCAGCGGTCCAGTTCCTGATCTGTTTGTCCTTCATGAGGTATTGTAACACGTTCTCCGCAAACGATGAGTCCACCTCCTCTGAGTATGTTGACGGTTGTGGTCTGCGTACAAAAAGAGCAGTTATACACATACAACAACTAAATTGAATAAGGTAAATGTTAAGGATGCCAACTAGCTTTGCACACGGACTGGTGGAAGCAGCTTGAAAGGAATTAAATAAGTAGCGTAATGCAACGATAAAAAAAAAAAGAATGCACTTAAGACGGCCGATCTCCATTGAGACAACAATGGAAAACAATGAATGAAAAGGAATGGAATGGAATTACATTTAATTAACTAAAGGTAAGGTAAACAAAACTATTTACAAACTATAAAATAACATTGCAAAATTAAAGAGTGCATTTGTGACGTGGTATGACAACTGAATAAAAATGGGTATTACGTTCAGCCGTTTAGTTATTTTGTTTATACAGTATGTTAAATAACAGAGGGCGTTCCCTTAAACTCGTTAATATATATCATTAATAGATTAAAATAAAAATATCAGCATAGAAAAATAAGCATAAAAAAATTCGAATAAAAAAAATTCTAATTGGAAATAAATTTGAAACCTCCTGTTTTAAATCAAAATAGTAGTCGTCATGTATAAATAAATTGCGACGTTGCCGTCTTTCATGTTCGCGTGTACAGTGTGTTTCTTTTACATGTCAATTTAAAATTTTTATTGAATATTTTCTTATTGGAAATTTTTTTAAAACATTTTGTTTTCGAATGGAAATATTTTTTTTAGCATGTATGTATGCTATACTATTTCGGGTTAACGGGAACGCCCTCTGTTAGTTAACATACTGTATATTTAGGACAACAAACAAATCTTACACTAGTTACATTTATATATTACAATAATATAAAATCCTATGTTGAGTGCAGACTTAGTTATAGGTTGCCACAGCATGCATCATTTTGTGGTCGGATTTTTATTTATTTATACAATATGTTAAGAAAACCCTGTCCGACCCGTGAAGGTATTGTTAGGTATCGATAACTGATTCTACTAATGCCTGCAAAACCTGGCTAAACTTAAAAAAATACCCCCTAAAAATAAATAACTTAGATAAAATAAATAGGTAATTTCATGGCAACACAGGCACAGGTCATGACAGCAGTTGACCTCATGCTTGTAGGTATAGGTAGCTTGTCCACGTTTATCGACTCTCGAAAGAAACAATGATACTTAGGCAGCTCGAGAAAAGAACTTTTTTTAAGTAGGAAGGTCGTCTGACTCTCCGAATGTATCATTTCATTGGATGAGCACAATGGCTGTGGCGGAGATGTTCCATATTTCGTCGCACGAGATTAGCACGGACATGCACACAAATAAAAATCAAGTGGTGTCAAATCCGCGCTGGCCAAAGTTGGCCCCTACCAATCCACTGCTCGCCGAACTGATAATGGACAACAATGATAATAATAATAATAATAATAATCATTTATTTCAGGTAAGATACCCATAATTTCACAAATGCCAAAAAATAAAATAAAATGTCAAAATTAAAAATATTAAAAATTAAAAATAAAAATAAAATAAAAATAAAATAAAAATAAAATAAAATGTCAAATTTAAACTAGGATATTAATTTCACAAATGCCAAAAAATAAAATAAAATAAAATGTCAAAATTAAAAATATTAAAAATTAAAAATAAAAATTAAAAAATAAAATAAAATGTCAAATTTAAACTAGGATATACGCCTTTGTCCAGTGCTCCATAAAAATGCAGTCTGAGTCCAACCTCTCAGCAATGAGCTGCAGGTAACTGTTGGAGCTATCGCGCACCCGACGCATCAGGGACGCAGATCTTTTGCGCATTATCGCCGCGAATCCGTCCACACGTGCGTCAACAAACATTCCTGATGCGCTACAGTAGCGCGGCAGTCCCATCAGCACCCTGAACGAGTTGTTATACAGGATTCGCAGGGTATCCCAAGACTTTTTCGTATGTTTGACCCAAAGGCTGCACGTATAAAATGACTGGCAATAACTTTTAAAAAGCGTCGTTTTCACCTGCCTAGTGCAACGTGCAAACCTACGGGCCAGCATGTTTGCTCTGATGGATAATACCCTGCGCTCCCTTTCCATGTCTTGGTCATCCGCAAGAGACTCGGTGACCCAGTGGCCCAGATACTTGAAGCAGGCTACTCGCTTTAACTCGCTGTCGTTCAGGAAAATCGGTGGAATGGTGTTATATGTTTTAGTGCCTGATTTGAATACCATGAATTCGCTTTTGCTTGCATTGTATCTGAGCCCGTGGGCCACCGCATATCTCTCACAGATCCCAATCAGTTTCCTGAGTGCATTAATCGATGGGCTCAGCAGCACCATATCGTCGGCGTAGCTGATGTTATTGACAACAACACCATCAATAGAGCAGCCAACCCGAGTGCCGCTGAGCTCACGGATCAACCGGTCCGTGTACAGGTTGAAAAGTCGGGGCGAGCTCACCCCCCCCTGCCTCACCCCACATTGCAACCCATACTCGTCCGATAGCGATCCCGCCCACCTTACACAATTTCTCTGATTGCCATACCAGTGTTTGAGGAGTGCTATGAGCTCTTGTGGCAGGTCGGTATCCCTTGACAGCTTCTGCCACAACCTATCATACGCCACCAGATCGAAAGCTTTCGATAAATCAAGAAAGCAGGCGTAGACAGGTGTGCTTCTGCTGGTGTAGTACTGGACGGTGTGTTTGAGACATAGTACTGCTGTTTCAGTGGACAGGCCAGCCCTGAATCCGAACTGGGCGTCATGCAGAGTTACATGTTTACATAAATATGTTTCAATCACACCGTCCAGGACCTTCGCTATCACAGTAGCAAGAGATATCGGTCTGTAGTTGCCAATGCTGGAAGCGTCTCCAGTCTTGTTCTTAATTATTGGTACCACTACAGTCTTTAACATATCCCCCGGTAAATGTGAATGGCTGACACAGAGGGTGAACAACATGGCGAGCACCCTTGGCAGATGTACACCCGCATTTTGCAGGTGTTCAATACTCAGTGAGTCATGGCCCGGGGATTTTCCTCGCTTCATGCTATCCACCACCCGCGCAACATCCTTCGCTGCGATATGCACTGTATAATGTACTCACGTACAGGTCGGCAAAAATATCGTGCGGCACCGTCATGCTGGAACCCTCGTGCATTGACCGATAAGTACCCACTTCCAAATCGTCTAACACCTAATCACAACACAGCTAATTGCAGTTACTACCTCCATCAGCATGTTACATTACTCTACGTTAGAAAACGACATGATCACACAATACACGAATAGTCCACACCAGCAATGTTTACGCGCAACTAATAATTTAAAGTAAAAATTAATTTTATTTTATAAAAAATAGGTACCTACGCGGCTGGCTTCGCGGCATGCTTTGGTAGAGATGTGTAAGTAATCAAAATATTGTTTTTTTTTTATCGATTGATACTCGTCTATTTTTGGTATCGATTTAGTATTGTAGTTTCTCATTCTTATTCTCGATTCAACATCGCATGGAATTGTTTAGAACTTTTACAAAACTCAAATTAGCGAGGTACACTGCTGTAAATGAAAATCATGCCAAAGTTTTAATTTCAGTTTCTGTCTCAATATCGATGATATTGACCGTTAAAATATTTGTAAAACTTTACTAAAATTGTGTTTCATAAGTCCTTCTCGTTTCTGTTTACTAATACTTGTGTTATAATAATGTTATTAGTAATTAATCGATAAACAACCAAAAGTACTTTTACCATTGGGTAATCTGTGTTTTTACAACAAATCATTCAACCAGATACAAGTTTCGATTAATAGCGATAAAAAAACGTTATTACGCAAAAAATAATACATCCCTAGTTTCACCTACCTTTTCCTTTGAGACACCGACAAACTCGCCGCGCGCCGGCATCACAAACGAGGCCGCCAAATATTGAACATAAATTTATACATTTAATATCCAACAATAAATCAAACGTTGATACCGCCGAAAATGGTGTTGTCACATTTTAAAAAATTACCTAATTTTGGGGAAGTTCGCGGGAAAAAAAGATAATTTCAAAATTCACTAGTATTGTTACTATGATGATTATGTAAAATTTCATATTTTATTTGGCCATGTGTTTACTTAACCTTTATTATCCTTACGGGTCGGACAGGGTTTTCTTAACATATTGTATAATACATATTAAAAGAATATAAGATTTATTTATATAATATTAAAACAACAAGAATGTAATTTATAAACAGAACATAGAATTAAAGGACAAGGCTCAATCATTGTTAGATGGTGAACGATGATAAGATGTTACGACGGAAGACGGAGTATTTATTTGAGATAATATCAATGCTTGTGTTTTTCTTGACTGAGGCATTGTATTGTTTACCTAGTCGGTTGATGGTGGAGAAAAGTGTTAGGTTACTTTACCTTTAGTTAACTACGCAAGTAGATGGGGTAAGGATTTAGGCTATGCATTGCCTTTCAACGAATTTGTTCTAGAGTTAAAGATAAGTTACTTACATTAAGAATTCAGTAGATCCCTCATACAAGTTGCCATCTAGTTTGAGCGCGATCTCGTTGTCTACGGGCGGACGCAACATGGAGAAGCCCATCGCCATGATGATGAATATCGTCGGCAGCAAAATCAGCATGAACAGAAGCCATCTGGGTGGGTAACGAAAAACTAGTAGTTCTCTATAAGGAGGTAGCTTACGGCTTTCAATAAAAGTTGTCTTGCAGAGCCAACCAAACACACACACGCAACATAATTGTATAGCTAGGTTGTATAACAACGTTGTATAGCCAAGCAATACAGTCTAGCAATACAGCCTGTATTGCTAGACCGTATTGCTCGGCTGTATTCCCTGAAATCTAAAGGGTGTATTTGACATCGACGCACAAACGAGTACTATCGATCCAGTACATGATTCTGAACCCCCCAGTGGTGGAATTTTTCGGCGGCATTTTCCTGATTTAAAAAAATCATGCATTTTTTTCACTTTACACAGTTCATAATTACTATACCTTTAATAACCCAATAAGATGTTAAAGTAAAATTTAATTAATTCGCTATTTACACAAAAAAGCGCAATGTGAACAAAAGTCGAAATACTATCCTGTCAGCTGATTTAACACATCAGGGGTCAACGTCATACCTACGAAACTTAACGACATAAATGACTATCTTAATATTATTAGCGGCATGCGGTCTGGCCTTTTCGCGATGTTTGCGTTACGATGCCAGATACACACCCTGTATATTCTAATCATCAATCAACACATACCCATTCCTAATATGATGCACGTATCTGGCGTGCATGAGCGCCAGGAACTGTTGCGTCGCGGTGCCCTTGAGTGGCCCCTCAGACGGGACCAGCTCTTGAGTTAGACGGTCTGTTCTGATACTCGAGCTGGACCCACTCTTGGATGGAGAACTTTCAGGTACTGTGGCATAGAAAAAAATAAAATTACAATTTAAAAATATTATTGGTGTGTAATATTGTTCTCTTAAATTCACGAGTTAGTAGAATACATTTTGCGATACGATGACCATGGGTGTTACTATGAGGTGTTAAAATCATCATGTGGAAGCCTGATGATTTTAACACCTCATAGTGCCAGACAAAGATGGAGCTATAGATGATGAGTAGCGCTATCCTTTTTTAACAACGATTTAAAAGGGGGCTCTAGTGCCGAGGAATTTGGAAAATAGGTATTAGAAGAAACTATTGCCGTCGCTGCTTCCAACCTCTCCCGGTAAAGTGCGAAAAGGACAGTTGCAGCTCAGGCTGATTTTACCTACAAAATCGTTAACCAAAAGACGTTTCGTATTCTTATTCGAGCAATATTTCTTTTTTAACATTTGGGTTTTATTCCAACATTTTTGACACTCCCCTTGGACCTCTATAAAGTGAAGAAAAAGAAACTTTGTTAATTTTTAACATGGGCACACTGACGACCTCCGTGGCGCAGCGGTCAACACGCCTGCCTGCGACGTGGAGGCCCCGGGTTCGATCCCCGGCCAGGCCATGATGGAAAACGGTCTTTTCCTAATTGGCCTGGGTCTTGGATGTTTATCTATATATGTATCTATTATAAATATAGTATCGTTGAGTTAGTATCCCATAACACAAGTCTCGAACTTACCTTGGGGCTTGCTCAATCTGTGTGATTTGTCCGTAAAAAAAAAAAAATGATGCCCGATATCGATACGCCACCTGGTTGACGGGCATCAGTGCATGCTTCTAGAATATAGAAGAAGTAGACTCGGCCTCTTTTGCCCGGTGGGCATGTTATTATTTTTTTTGTTCCATAAAGGTTAGCGTTACAGATTTTGTTTTATTTATTTATTTATCATCACTTACGATACTCGATTCCGTTTTGTGGAGCGTCGGCCTGCTGGCATATGTTAAAGAACACCTGCTCGAGACTGCTGCAGTCTAGTGTGTAGTTCTTGAAGCCCAGAGCTGACTGCGTGGCTTCGAGCACTGAGCACAGTTGCAGGAAGCTGATAGAAGAATAGAATAGAATACTCTTTATTATGTACACCATATAGACTACAGAACATAAATATAAAGATTTTACAAAGGGTGACACAATATTAAAGTAGATACATTATTATAACTGTTAGACCATCATTAAAACCTGATCATCTGTATGGCAGTGAGACGTGGCTGTGCTTGAGCGACACAAGCAGGGGTTGCATGTCACGGAGATGAATATGCTGCGGTGGATGTGTGGAGTTACGCGGAAAGTTCGCATCAGGAACTCCCGAATCCGTGGCGGTCTCCGTGTCCGTGACATTGCAGACAAACTGCAGGAAGGTCGCTGGTACCGTCACGTCTTACGCAAACCGTCATGTTAAGTGGGTAACAAATGTCTTGCCATGGCACCTCCGCCGGGCCGGAACAAGCGAGGTAGACCAAAGAAATGCTGGCTTGACGTTGTAAGAGATGACATGCGTACCAACAATCTCACACCACAGGATGCTAAAGATGGCGCGAAATGAAGGAGAATGTGTAGGAAAGCGGACCGCGCGCGGGCTCCAGCGCCAAAGCCGCGAATGCAACCGGGATAAACGAGATGAGATGATGATGACATTATTATAACTGATCTTTGAGGTGGTGACGCAAGCGCGGGAGAATGAGGTTCAATTCTCAGGTTTATAGGAACATCTCAGACTAATTGTTTTTAGGGAATGTGAGGAGTGATGTTATGTTTTAAGCCTTCAGCCAAATGTTCCAATGGGTTCAACTGTGCGTTGTCTGATAGAGAATTTAAAATTTTTAAGCCGTTAGTAGTCGTGGTAGCCTAGTGGCTAAAACACCAGCCTCTCAAATATGCCTGTAAGTAGTAGTGCGGGTTCGATTCGAGGGCAGACAAGTACCAATGTAACTTTTCTAAGTTATATGTACTTTCTAAGTATATCTTGGACACCAATGACTGATCACCAATGAATGAATGAATGACCTGGCTACTTTGGATTCAGTGGAGAGGCGAGCGAAGAGGCTAATTGGTGACCCTGATTTAACTCGAGACGGTCTCCAAAGCCTAGAGCACAGGCGTAGAGTAGCCAGCCCTACGGTGTTCTATAGGATGCATTTTGGGGAGTGTGCGAGGGAATTGCATGATTTAATTCCCCCATCTCCGTTCCACCATCGGACGACCCGTCGTACGGCGAGTTTCCACCCTTACGTTGTTAACACTACTACGATCCGGACGAAGCGTTTCGCCTCCTCCTTTATACCGCGTACATCAAGGGACTGGAACAACTTGCCGGCGGCGGTGTTTTCGTCGGACTACAATTTGAGTGTCTTCAAGGCTAGAGTGAATAGGCTCTTAATAAACTAGCGCGCTTTACTATCAACGACCGCATCGTTGCTTATCATCAGGCGGGATTGCGGTCAAGCGCTGGTTTATAATTTATAAAAAAAAAAAGATTACAAGGCGAAGGAAAACATATCGAGGAAACCTGAAATCGCCAGCCCGCATTCAGCAAGCGTGGTGATTACGCTCAATCCTACTCTGTTTGAGAGGAGACCTGTGCCCAGCAGTGGGACGATAAAAGGTTGATGATGATGATGATGAAACCGTTGGTAAAATAATAAAATTAATAGTTTCCTATAGAGTAGAGCCGACAAGAACCTCCAGAGTCACTCATAAAAAAATAACTGGCTATGGACAGCATAGGCCTGTCTACAAAGAACTGGTACTTGCACGCATGAAGGCATGTATATGTAACTGTTTTTTGTCCCAATTAAATAAAACAAGTTAATAAGACAAAAAACAGTTAACAAGCGACACCTATGTTGCTTTGTATGAACTTAGTAATTATACTAAGTTCATACAAAGCAACAAAGGTGTCGCTTTTGTAAATCTAGTCAGTGAATCTTTAGCCTCTTTTAATATTATTGCAACTATATTACAAAATGTGAGATGACCTGTGTAGAAATTTGTCCAGTTATTACGCAATCGCAAAGCCAAGAACAACCAATATCTGTTACCAAACAAGGATTGCAAAACAATACCTAAGGCTTTTTTTTGCATCAAACTAAGAATTTTTTTTATATCGTGGATGCAATTGAACACGACACAGCACAACGTCGAATTTTATTAGCTTTAGACATAAATTTGGTTTGCATCGAAATGCACTACTTGTATTTATCATCATCATCAGCCTTTTCATCGTCCCACTGCTGGGCACAGGTCTCCTCTCATACAGAGAAGGATTGACCGTAATCACCACGCTTGCTCAATGCGGGTTGGCGATTTCAGACTTAAAGTCCAGGTTTCCTCAAGTTGTTTTCCTGCACCTTTTAATCAGTCATTGGTATCCAAAATATACCTAAAAAGTACATATAACTTAGAAAAGTTACATTGATACTTGCCTGACCTGGAATCGAACCAGCACACTTATACTTGAAAGGCTGGTGTTTTAACCACTAGGGCACCACGACTATGTATTGATACTATAATTACCCAGTTAATCTAGGAGTTATTATATTATTTTAAACACAAATTTTCACAAGGTTTCTAAATTTCCTATATTAAAACACATCCTCGCGGCTTCGTATTTCCGGAGATAGTCGATGATTGATATGTAGAGGGACAACAGATGCCAGTGATCTCCTCAATGAGCTGATTCGTCTTCACGTTCCTGGTAACTATCTCCGTGGCCACAGACACCGTCTGCTAGCTGTGCCTACATGTCGCACGGTAGCCCGTGCGTCATCCCCTATACCTCGCGTTCTTTCCGCGCTGAATAGCCTCGTGGAAGCCAACCCGAGCTGTAATATATTCGCGGATGAATTTAAAATTTTAATGCGCGCTTGCTTAGCGTTCTGCGAAAAAGAAAATAATTAGGTAGTTCGTTTACTGTTTTAATTTTTAATTTTTATTTTATTCCCGTTTTTATTGTTCCTCTGATTTGTCTTTTTTTCTGTTTATATTTTGATTTATATTATTATTTGAATTTCATTATGTACCTATTTGTGTTATTTAATTTTGTATGTATGTTAATGTAATTGACTTTTGGAAGCCGTATTAACATGAATAAATAAATAAATAAATTGCCGAAGTGCATAAATCTTATTTTCTAAATAAGTTTTAAGATTATATTATTTTAGAAAATTTACTTACTTATTATTCAATCCATTAGCATCAAAGAACGGCAGCGCCATCTCCACCTCAAGCCCGTTAACATCAATAACATTAGCGTTCTTGACGACGTCCCTGACGACGGTCAGCAGTTGCTTGGTTTTCTCCTCCTGGCTGGGCTCTTCCCACGTCTCCTCGTGCTCCAGGTCGCGGCCAGGATATATGACCGTCAGCTTGTACCCGTTGCCCAGGGTACGTTTGATTTCTATGGGGGAGCCGGTTGTGTGGACTTGACCCTAATTGGGATAAAATTAAACACGTTTTGTTTTTTATTAATTATTCGTCCCCATCGCTGTCACCAAAAAGCTGGGATAATTTAAAAGTTTGTAAAAGCAGAACTTCCTTTTTTTTTTAAAAAAAAAAAGAACACTTTGTCCCACACTAGGATTTTTTTCTGCATCGTGGGTGCATTTACAAATATATAAACTCACATACACAAACAGACAGACCCGGAACAACTACCTGTAGGTCATACAAATATTTGATCTGTGAGGGAATCGAACCCGCGACACGCAGCGCAGCTGTCAATAGCTTAACCACTGCGCTAACCGTGCAGTCAAAATAATCAATCATATCAAATAATCACTTTATTACATTACATACTACTACTGCTGGGAAATAGGCCTCTCTGTGATAAAGAGCGGCCGAAAACCACCCGGCCCAGTGCGGGGTGGTCGGCATCAAAACTCAAACCAAAAGAAAAGTTAATTTATTCAAATTACGAGAATCAAGCCATACTAATATTATAAATGCGAAAATATTTCTGTCTGTCTGTCTGTCCGGCTTTCACGCCAAAACTGCTGAACCGATTGTAATGAAATTTAGTACACAGTCTAGAGCCTGAGAAAGGACATAGGCTATATAACATCCCACTATGACCAACAGGAGTAGAGCAGTAACAAAAAATGTTGCGAAAACGGGACCTAACGCGGACGTACATATTGCTCCCATTATTTTAACAGGCGCTTATGTTATATCAACTGAGCTCTTTTTAATTTACGGGAATCACCGCGCGCTGTAAGCTGAAGTCCACACGGACGGAGTCACGGACAACAGCTAGTACTTTATAAATGTCAATAATATAAAAGACAGTCCTTCAAAACCCCTGCCCTTAACTACTTCCTAATGCATTAGCTGGGAAGAACTAGTAGGCGTAACAAACTCCCAAACAGCACAGCTGTCTGTTAAGTTAGAAAAACTTGCTTCTTCCTCTCCTACACTGCATGCATACACGTCACACAGTGTCACATGTTGAGCTGACACATAAGAATAAAAATACAGATTTAACCGTAGTGCGGCCTTAGCCTAAGATTCGTAAGTTCATAAAATAATCCGCACTGTGTCAAAATTTAAGAACGTAATAATATTCTTACTATACAAAACGCCAGCTCTCTAGCCAGAGAACATACTCATGCGGTATAATGTTTTGGGGCAACTCTACCAACAGAGAAATGGCATTTAAAGCCCAAAAACAAAGTCGTCCAGCCATGCCTACGCTTGTTAAAAACTATCGATAGCTGCAAATCATATTTTGATAATTTAAAAGCACTTACGCTTCCATCCCTCTATATTTATGACACTTCAATATTTGTTAAGGAGAATGTGTCTGAATTTGAAACACTTAATATTAGACGTCACCAAAGCACACTAAAGTAAAAAAAAAACACAGCACTGCACTTTTTTCAAAGAGTTGTCTCGACATGGGTCCAAAAATTTTTAATAAACGACCAAAATCTTTAAAAAGTATGACCAATATAAATAACTCTGTCGCTAAGTCGCTGGCCGGCCGCCAGCGACTTCGTTCGCGTGGAATTAGTCATGCTCAGCTCCTATTGGATTGATATATACGGCTGCGTTAGCTCCCGTTTTCGCAACATTTTTTGTTACTGCTCTGCTCCTATTGGTCATAGCGGGATGTTATAAAGCCTAAAGCCTTCCTGGATTAATAGGCTATCCAACGCAAAAAGAATTTTTCAAATGGGACCAGTAGTTCCTGAGATTAGCGCGCACAAACAAACAAACAAACAAACTCTTCAGCTTTATATATTAGTATAGATTTTAAATCACAACTTAAGAAATACTTGATTGAAAAGACTATTTCATCATTGACTTTTTAGATGATAAGAGTATCTTCCTCAGCCTATAGATGTCCACTGCTGGACAAAGGCCTCCCCCAAGGCTTTCCACGATGACCGGTCTTGTGCTGCCCGCATCCATCGGCTTCCCGCGACCTTCACCAGGTCATCGGTCCACCTTGTTGGGGGTCTCCCTACGCTGCGTCTTCCAGTACGTGGCCGCCACTCCAGAACCTTACTGCCCCATCGGCCATCGGTTCTACGAGCAATGTGCCCTGCCCACTGCCACTTAAGTTTAGCGACTCGCAGAGCTATGTCGGTGACTTTGGTTCTTCTGCGGATCTCCTCATTTCTGATTCGATCACGCAGAGAAACTCCTAGCATAGCTCTTTCCATTGCCCTTTGTGTGACTCTGAGCCTTCGTATGAGACCCATTGTTGTTGACCACGTTTCAGTTCCGTAAGTCATCACTGGCAACACACACTGGTCAAAGACTTTAGTCTTGAGACACTGTGGTATTTTGGACGACGAGAAGATGTAGCGTAGCTTAATAAGAGTATAAAAGAGATAAGAGTATAAAATAAGTAAATGTTCAATCGTTAATTTTAATTTCTAATATTGTTCTTAATTAATTTGTACGCCTTGCAAGGCAACACATAGTGATACAGCACAAATTTTATATTATGTACCATATTACCTATGTTTAAGAAATAAAATACTTTGGCTTTAGACTTAAGTTGTGTAATCCAACAAGAAATATATGTAACATGCTTTGAATGGTAAATTCAGATCATTCTCACAAATATCCACAAAAAATATTTTTTTATTACAAAAAAAAAACACTAAAAATACCACCAGATCCTTCAAAAAACTTACAGAAAAAACAAAAAGAGGTTTTCCCAACACGAAGAAGCTCAGAATTTACAAAAGGAGGTCAAATGGGCTACTGCCGTGGGGTTGAGGACTGGACCTCTATCATCATTATCTTGACTCAGTTTACTTGCAACTATTACCGTTACGTGATTGCTTAAATTGCTTAGCATCGCAGAGCATGGCTTGTGGCAGGACTTAGACCGGCTCCTGCCTGAACCGGTTACCGGAGTAGCCACGGACCCCCCGAGATTCATTGCGAAATTACGTTTAGCTGTAAAACGGAACGGTAAATTTCGATTGCGAGATGTAGATTTGCAACTTTCAGGATTTATTGTGCCATACTGGGTAGACCTTGGTGCGATATTTTGATTCAGAAGGTGAATAAATCGAATAAAGTTAGGTATAGTAATTTTTGTTTTCGTGTAGAGTTTATAGTTTTAATATTATTTAAAAAATCGTTTTCGAAAATTCGTAAATGTATTTTCCTGTAAGAGTGAAAGGGATGAATAGATGTTTGCGACTTACCGTTTCCGCCCAAGCCACCTTTCTGTTAGTGATCCCGCCCAGTTATTGATTTCAGGGTATTTTGCTTTTGCTTTCACGTTGTGCTACGTAATATTTTACGCAAACATACAAAAGTTTTAGGAACTTTTCATTTGTGTAATGTTTCCCGTCATCATTTCTATTATCAGGTAGAAAACAAATAATGTTGGATACAATTCTGGTAGTTCGGGGATATTATACTATGATAGTGGGACGAAAGAACTGAAAAGAACTCAAGTGGCTACGTGGTAACCGAAAATACAGTGTAAGCTACGGCGATGCGTAGCGTCTCTCCTTACTAGGAGAGAGCTACGCCGTAGCGGTGCTACGAAGACAGGGTAACCCGCTTTAACAAACAAAAAGATATAAACGGGATCCTATTACTAAGATTCCAAAGAACTTGGACAGTGATCGCGTGATAGTAAGACAGTTGTAATGTTCACAAAAACACTAAAACAGAGTAACATTAATATTTAACAGGGACTTAATCGCTAAACCAGTATGTACTGGTGTGAAACCCTTCGTGGTTGAGTCACACTGGGACGGCAGAACTTTTATATGTTATGTTTTAACAAATATTTTAGATACCAATGGCCTCGATTGACTTGTTCACAAACTTAACAATTTTTTAGTTTAGTACATCTCTTTCTTTATATTTCACTAGCTTTCCGCCCGCGGCTTCGCCCGCGTGGAAGATGGTTATATCGGTCTTTCTAGATTTCCCCCGGGAATATCAAACTTTTCCGGGATAAAAAGTACCCTTTTCCGGACTTCTAACTTTACGTCTGCAAAATTTCAAAGCAATCGTTCCCGTAGTTACGGCGTGAAAGCGGAACAAACAAACAAACAAACTCACTTTCCGAATTATAATATTAGTACCTAAGGATTAAGAAAAGGACAGAACATAATATGTTAGACCTGTCAAACTAGTCCGCGTCTAACGTAAATTGATATATTTTTGGTCGCCATGTTTATAATCGGGTCTAAACTGTCTATGGAATATCTTAACTTGACATGGTTACCCTTAAATTGTATTTTCATCCTTTTTTTAATGAAATAAAGAGAAAAATATGCACTGAATTTAAATATGCACTGAATTTAAATATGCACTGAATTTAAATATGCACTGAATTTAAATATGCACTGAATTTAAATATGCACTGAATTTAAATATGCACTGAATTTAAATATGCACTGAATTTAAAATTAGTTTAGTTTGTGAACAAGAAAATCTGCGCCAATGATTTTTATTTGTTAAATCATTTAGGTAATAAATGTTGTAATAAACATTTTAGGTTCTTAATGCTTTTATGAATATACTAGCTTTCCGCCCGCGGCTTCGCCTACGTGGATTTTTTTTATATCGCGCTTTTTAGATTTCCCTCGGGAATATAATTTTTTTTTCAATAAAAGGTAACATATGTCCTTTATCAGGGTCTAAAGATTGTCTGTGTCAAATTTCATCAAAATCGGTTATGTTTTCCGCATAAATTACAGACATATTTAACAATGTGTGTTACCAGTGATGACATATGGATCAGAAACGTGGTCCCTCACTATGTGCCTCATAAGAAAGCTCAAGGTCGCACAGAGAGCTATGGAGAGGGCTATGTTAGGTGTTTCCCTATGTGATCGAATTAGGAATGAGGAGATCCGTAGAAGAACTAAATTCGACAACATAGACCAGCGGATTAGCTCTCTGAAGTGGCAGTGGGCGGGCGATCTGACCAAAATCGCAGGGAAGCGCTGGATGCAGGCCGCATTTTTTTTTTGATGTGGCATCTCGTAGGTGGCCATTAGAGGCCGTAACTACTTAACCGGACTTTCCTGTGGATGCCTTAATTAAAAATTAAAGCCTCCAGCCAGGGGCACTTAGAACTAACTTAAAATTAGGCGACTATGCACTAAGGGCACCCCCTGTGGGGTACGAACCTCGGCTTAGGGCATCGCTAGAGAGGACAGCAGGGGACGGCTGGATCGAAAGTTATACTTAATGGTTTGATGACCGCGGCGTTTCCTAGTACTAGCTCTGAGAAGAAACGCCGAAACAAACTCAGAGGTTATTGTTGGGACATTATGATATTTACTGGCTCAGCTGCGGCGCGGGCTAGCCTTCATCGGACAAGATCCAGGCCGCATCCAACCGTTCTTTTTGGAAATTCTTGGGGGAGGCCTATGTCCAGCAGTGGACTTCCTGTGACTGAAACGTTGATGATGATGATAATGATATTTAATAACGAGTGACACAATCAGTATTGTCCCTACCCATTCGATCGCTCACAGAAAGTTGCGCTTGTCGCGGTTGGTGCGTAGATGGGTAACCATCTTTTCATACCACTACCCTCCATGAATCGGACCCGGCTGTCATTCATAGGTTTTTGACAGGCGTCAGAAGCTTAAAGGTCTGACAACCAATCTCAGCAAGGGGTATGGTACCGGTAAGGACCAGTACCCTAATTACGTAACACATTAATTATCAGTTGGAATCATTTCCAAGTATATTGCTAATCCATTACGCCATGACGTGTTCGAAAATATGTCCACTCAACAACCTAATTAACGCAATAAATGTTGTTAAACTGTCAAAATAAAATATAAATATATACGGACAAATCACACAGATTGAGCTAGCCCCAAAGTAAGTTCGAGACTTGTGTTATGGGATACTAACTTAACGATACTATATTTTATAATAGATACATATATAGATAAACATCCAAGACCCAGGCCAATCAGGAAAAGATCGTTTCCCATCATGACCTGGCCGGGGATCGAACCCGGGGCCTCCGCGTCGCAGGCAGGCGTGTTGACCGCTGCGCCACGGAGACCGACATCACCGTTTCACAAAATGAAACCCATTGCTACTGATAAGTGTTACGTAATTACCCAACAGGCCCGAGTCGACGGCGCGATTTTCACGCGCGCTTTTAAGAGATGTCAGCACATCGTGACGGGGTCCACGAAGACCGATGCCTCCTGGGTCAGGGTTGGGGGCTGGTTAAAAAAGAAACCGTGGCCCTGGCGCACAGGCAAGTGAAGGAACACGGCTGGGTTATAGTCAGTCGAAAATCTGACACGCCCTTCCACTCTGCTAAGAGCGGGAGAAGTCATTTGACGATTTCCCATCCAGAACAAAAAAAAGAAGGGTAATGGTATGTTACCCAGTATCCGGGTTGTGGAATTCAGATAGCTAGTCACTCCATGTAAAATATCTGTGTTAAGTTGAATCCGGTTAGACTGTAAGCTGACCCCTATCTAGTTGGGAAAAGGCAAGTTATTTTCTTTTTGGGTGACGCTGATGTGTGTTATCGATAGTTATCCGGACAAAAGGTTTCGCCTCCTCTTTTATACCGCGTACATAGAGGGAGTGCAGTAATTTGTCAGCTTCGGTGTTTCCGTCGGTCTACAATTTGAGTGTCTGCAAGGCTGGACTGAATAGGCTCTTAATAAACTAGTGCCCTTTAACATCAATGATTGCGTCACTGCTTACCATCAGGCGGGATTGTGGTCAAGCGCTAGTTTATAACTTATATATAAAAAAAGATAGAGCGATCCTTTTATGTTTATAATTTATCTATAAGTGAACCTCTATATTTTTGAATGCCAAAAGGCAGAATGTACTGGGACTATATCTGACGATAACAAATTTATTATAATACTTTCATTCTATCAAATAAAGAAATTATTATTATTACCTTGTGCATGATGACAATCTGGTCACTGAGCAGTTCCGCCTCGTCGAGGTGATGTGTGGTCAGTAGGATGGTGCGGTCTTCCTTCAGCTTCACTATCATCGACCAGATGTCCCTGGAATTATGAACATGTTAAGCCTCCTGCCGATTTATATATTTTTCTCTGGCTCCTAAGTGTTTTTGCATAAAAAGCCTTGATGATAAATAAATAGCGTTCCTCAAAAACTGGCTCATTTAATAACTCCGTTTTTTTTAAATGCAATTCAACTCGGAGTTTTGGAGATTAATACGTTCAAAGAAAATGTTCAGGTAAAGTTAGGTGCAAAAGTATGTATACATTTGGTTTTAATCAATAGCGATTTATGGATTTCGTAATGAAATTGTCTGTGTTACGAACAACATTTTTGAACCCATAGATTTATGTAATGGGTCGTATTTCAAACATTGTATTCGTGATTTCAGGAAAATATAACAATAGAAAAGAAAGTTGGAAGGTGTTGACACAATGGCGCTCGTGACTGTAACTAGCACGGTTAAATTCAGCTGACCTTCTAGCCGCAGGGTCCACTCCAGCAGTAGGCTCATCCAAGGACACGAGATGAGGTTCGCCGATGAAGGCGAGCGCCACACAGAGTCGCCGCCTGGTGCCGCCCGACAGCCGCGCCACCGGCTCCGAACATACCGCACCCAGCGACAGGACTTGTAGCATTCTGAAATAAAGGCCGGGTTCACTTACTTTGCTTTAATAGGTTGGCAATAAACGACTTTACTGATCGAGATAATTGGAAAACACAGATAATGAAAAGCTTCAGTTGATTTAAAAGTACCCAGAAAT
Source organism: Sesamia nonagrioides (assembly GCA_017933935.1). Taxonomy (NCBI): domain Eukaryota; kingdom Metazoa; phylum Arthropoda; class Insecta; order Lepidoptera; family Noctuidae; genus Sesamia; species Sesamia nonagrioides. The sequence continues at coordinate 121,957 of JADWQK010001171.1, forward strand.
AAATATGTACTGTTTTTAAAAAAAAGGCGGTCACAAAATTAGAGACTTTTTTCTTTTTAGAGACTTCTTCGTATCGTCATATTTAAAAGTTTAAACTTAATTTATATAGAAAACTAGCTTTACGCCCGCGGCTTCGCCCGCGTGGAGTTCGGTTATATCGCGCTTTTTAGATTTCCCTCGGGAACATCAAATTTTTCCGGAATAAAAGGTAGCCTATGTTCTTTCTCTGGGTCTAAAGATTGTCTGTGCCAAATTTCATCAAAATCGGTAGAGAGGTTTAAGCGAGAAAGCGTAACAGACAGACAGACAGACAGAGTTACTTTCGCATTTATAATATTAGTATGGATTTGCAGGGTACACTCAAACGCCGTGAACACATAAAGTACAGCAAGTTCTTCGACTGTTGCTGTGCTCGTTGCTCGGACCCCACAGAGCTGGGCACGTTCGCGAGCGCCTTCCGCTGTCCGCGGTGCTGCGGCCGCGTGCTGTCAGCCGCGCCGCTGGAGCCGGCCGCCGTGTGGCGGTGCATCGACAATGGCTGTGACTATGTCATGACGGCACCGTCCGTTCAGTTGCTACTGAAGAGGTTGGCTCTTTGACTTTTCAATGTTTGGAAATTATCATCTTCTTCTTTTTATAAATTACTATCTTTCCGCCCGCGGCTTCGCCCGCGTGGTGTTCGGTTATATCGCGCTTTTTAAATTTCCCTCGGGAACATCACATTTTTCCGGGATAAAAGGTAGCCTATGTTCTTTCTCAGGGTCTAAAGAATGTCTGTGCCAAATTTCATCAAAATCAGTTGAGAGGTTTAGGCGGGAAAGCGTAACAGACAGACAGACAGACAGACAGACAGACAGACAGACAGACAGACAGACAGACAGACAGACAGACAGAGTTACTTTCGCATTTATAATATTAGTATGGAATATTAGTATGGATTACCTTCATTGGACCAATATCGTAAACGATAACAATTTTTTCGCAATTTGGACACACATTTCTGACACGTGATTTTAACAACACATTTTGTTGCGGGTGTCAAATTATTATTAAAATAGTTATCACTTATTTTCTCATAGCACTCTGTGACCTTCAAATTTAAAAATTCGTTGACATGTTTGCGAGTTGTTGGAAAAAGTGTGAGTGAGTTCTGAAAATTATCGTTGAACATACATAAATGAAAAGATTCAGCGAATTTGAAAAATCTTCCTTTTTCGAAATCAGATAAATACCAGGTCACTCAGAAAGTATTGCGACAAAAAGTTTTTATATATGAGAAACTGGCCAGTTATAATTTATTTAAAAAATATGGTTATTTATAACTAATAAGGTACGTTCCAAATTAAAAACTTCCCTCCACATTTTTTGCGAGCTAATTAAAATTATTGTGTCTCTTTGAAAAATGGATTTGCGTCAAGACCATTTTCGCGCCATGATTTTTTACGATTTCAAATGTCGCCTGAAACCAGACAAATTGTATGATAGACTTCAATTGGCATTCATGGTGAAGGCCGGTCTAAGGTAACTTATGTATTGATGGTATAATGAATTTAAGCGCGGTCTACTAACTTTGGGAGATGAAGAAAGAAGTGGTCGCCTTTCGACGGCTGTTATAAAAAAAACCTGCTAGCAGTGAAAAGTTTCATCCAAGACAATAGACGAATTACATACTAAGAAATTCAGCATAAACTGCAGATTGAACCAGGAAGTCTTCACGAGATTCTGCACGTGCATCTTCGGTTGCTGAGGACAGTTTCACGGTGGGTGCCGTACAATCTCACTGATGCTCAGAAGCAGGCATGGGTGGAATGGTGCCATGATATGGTAGACAAATTTGAGGCAGGCTTGTCGCGGCGTGTTTATGACATCGTTACAGGTGATGAATCTTGCAATTATCAATACGACCCAGAAACGAAGCGCCAGTCGTCGGTTTGGGTGTTTCAAAACGAATCAACGCCTACCAAAGTGAAGAGATCTAGAAGCGGGGGTAAGATTTTGATCGCGAGCTTTTTCACTTGACTGGCTACTTAGTGTCAATTCCTTTACGAAACAAAAGAAGCATTAACGCTGAATGGTATACTATCAAATGCTTGACAGAAGTTTTCTCTGTTGTGAGCAACAAGCGACCAAAAACAGGGTTTCGTGGGTTATTGCATCATCACGACAGTACGCCCGCCCACGCCATAATCAAAAGGAGGGACTTCCTGGACAGTACACCGGTCAAACTCCTGGGTCACCCTCCTTAGAGCTCTGACCTAGCACCGTGTGACTTTTTTTTATTTCCAAAAATAAAAGATCAGCTCAAAGGGATACAATTTTCATCGCTGGATGATGCGCTGTCAGCGTTGGAGCAGGCTGTAAACGAGGTGACTGCGGCGATCTGGAAAAAGTGTTTCGAAAACTGGTTCAGACGCATGAAACTTTGTATAGAGGCTGGTGGAGTACTTGGAAGATATGTGATAAAAACACATGCACCAATAGAACATTTTTTTATGATCGCAAAACTTTCTGAGTATCCCACGGTTTATTTCTATCTAAAGATATCATAACTCTTTTAACGGAGCGGTACTCACTTGTCCACCTCGTGTTGTACTTCGTGCGCCTTCCGTCCGCTCTTGAGCTGTGCGTAGAGCTGCACGTGCTCGCGCGCGCTCATGTACTCCAGCAGCACGTCGCGCTGCGGACACACGCCCAGCGGAGTGCGCGCGCCCGGAGAGCGCACGATCACGTGCCCCTTGGTGGGCTTCAGCATGCCCGTGAGGATTTTACTATGGTGAGATTGTCGATGTATTTATTGTCGGTGTATATTTTACACGCCCAGCGAAATTTCTAACAATCAACTCTACTTATAATCTCCATGCATTGATTTTGTAATCATTCTTCAAATTGTTATCTCCCAAGCCAAAAAAACACCGAAGACTAGATTAGACTAGAATAAGATCGGCTGCGGCGTAGCTCACCACAGCGTAAGTACACTCCGGAATAGTTACGCCATGGCGTAGTTAGGTTACGTCGTAGTTACGTTATGGCGTAGTTAGGCTACGGCGTGGTTACGTTATGGCGTAGTAAGGCTACGGCGTAGTTACGTTATGGCGTAGTTAGGCTACGGCGTAGTTACGCTATGGCGTAGTTTGACTATAGCGTAGTCCGCATTGACCTTCGCCGTAGATGTTAGAACATAATACAACAATTCCGACTAACATTTTTTATTACTTTTTGCAACATCTCAATAAACTTAGAACCATAAGTAGAGTATTATCTTCTAAAAAAGTGAATGTGTCTATGCAATATTTTGTGCCATTTATATTTTGGCGTAGATGTATAGATAATAATAATAATCATCGTCATCATTTCAGCCGAAAGCCGTCCTCTGCTGGACATAGGCCTCCCTCAAGTATTTCAATGACGATCGGTCCTGCGCCTCCCGCATTCAGCGGTTTCCCGCGACCTTCACTAGGTCGTCAGTCCACCTTGTCCACCCACGCTGCGTAGTGATAATAATGAAAATAAATATATCCCTCTATAAATTTTACGGTGATGGTGTTAAAAATAGCATAGATTCGCTTTATTTACATATACATTTATATTTGTTGACTTGTGTTTGTTATGTGCTTGTATTGTTTCTTTTTCTTCGTTTCTTTACTTACATAAGCGTGGTCTTCCCCGCCCCGTTATGTCCCAGCAGGGTGGTGATTTGTCCCTTTTGCAGTTCAATGGAGACGTTGTCCAGCGCGACCTTGGGCTTCCGAGAGCGTGCTCCGTAAATCTTGGTGACGTTCACGATGCTGACGCCTGCCTTCTCGTCCGTGGTGGTGCAGTGAGTTATGTTGCTTTTTATGGTTTTTATACCTGAGAGTAGAAAAAGTTAATTAAGTTATTATTAATTAGGTAGGTAATGACAAAGTATAAGTTCCATCTCTAATTACTATTCCCTAGCATTGCCCTGCGGTTTCATATGCATAGCGATTACCATAAAATGTATCATATGGTATTCGGTAAAAGTAATATATTTTTTTAATAATTATAAACTAGTGCTTGACTGCAATCCCGCCTGAAGGTAAGCAGTGACGCAATTGTTGATGGTAAAGCGCACTAGTTGTGTGGTGTGGTGTGGTGTTCAACTTGGTTTGTTTTTTTGTTAGTGGGTTGTTGTTTACTTTATTGTAGATATAGGTAGCTAGGTAAAGGTGTTGCCGTCGAGCGGCTGCGGTCTTACATTTGACAGTGCGACACACATTAGGGATGGTTCTTCTTTGTTTGTTTGCGGGACTTACCGGTGTCAGTTCTTGCTGTTGCATTAAAAGATTGAGAAGGTAAAGTTGCCTCACTGTTAGTACTTCGAAACTCTAAATACAGGGCTTTTGTAGGATATTCGTTTTATTTAATAATTATAAACTAGTGCTTGACTGCAATCCCGCCTGATGTTAAGCAGTGATACAATCGTCGATGGTAAAGCACACTAGTTTATTTAGCCTATTCACTTAAAAAAATTAGGAATAATAAGGATGAGGGCAGTTGAACGAGTTGATGCAATGTTAAACCCAACAACATGACCAACGATGCTGCGCCAGAGGGAGATTGATCTGGAGACTCTCCACGACCAACCTCCCGACACAACAATATTTGGCGGAAAAGTGTGGCATTTTCATAGAAATAACCGTCGTTAGAATAGATAGAGAAATAACCTCTAGGTATATAATATTTAGTATACAACTGTAAAACAATAGACGAAGATTACGTACCAAAATATCGGTCAATAATGAATCCCACGATGAAGTACAGCACAGCATCCGCGAGCATCATGAGTGCTGCGAACCCGATGCTCATGTCGTCACTGTCTCCGAGCGAGCTCCACACGTCCGACCAGCGAGCGCCCGCGCCGCGAGCCTCGTACCGAGTGATCAGCAGGAACGAGTAGCACAGGGACGACGACATCGAGAGGCACTGGAATAAAAGGTGGCTGTCAATACAACAGGAAGTTTTTGGAGATACAAATTGTTGTTACGAGCTACGGGTATTAAAATGCTGGTTAAGGGTTACGAAGTTTATTGACAACGAAGGTACAGTCTATAGTAGGCAATGACAAGTAGAACATAACTGATGTTGCACCGAAGTCTTCCCTTACGTCCACGAACGAACGTGGAAATTAGGAAAGGGTGTGTGTACACAACAACGCTAGATAAGTCACCCAATGTAGTCCTCCAAGTTCTCGTTGCAGTTGTCGCTGTAGATATTCTCGATTATCGCTTCGTACATATCGTTTGTTTCGCTTCGATAATCAAATGCAGACGACTCATCCGCTGAGTCACACTGCTTTTTATATGCAAACTCATCGAACATTCCAGATTTGTCTAGACGTAATAATAATAACGCTTAATTTCGAGTACGTTCAGCAGGTACCCACAGGTACTTCACAGGAAAGGAGTTTCAAGTTATTTCGATGTCGACATTTTGTTGACAATATTCATGAAACCTGTACCATTCGATAGGACATCCTTGATCTAGCAATGCGTTTTTATATCGTACCTCTACAATGCCTAGGTCTCAGATATAGGGCTTGAAAGTTACGTAAGACATGTTACGCAATATTGAACCTTATGCCATTGACATTAGGTGCATTTGTAACAATATTATCGATAGTAAAACTACAATAATACATACCTACATACTAATATTATAAATGCGAAAGTATCTCTGTCTGTCTGTCTCTCCGGCTTTCACGCCAAAACTTCTTAACCGATTGAAAATGAAATTTGGTACACTGATACCCTAGAGTCTGAGAAAGAACATAGGCTATATAACATCCCGTTATGATTAATAGGTGCAGAGCAATAACAAAAAATGTTGCGAAAACGGGAGCAAACGCGGACGTACATATTACTCCTATTCCAGACTTAACTCGAAACGGTCTCCAAAGCCTGGAGCACAGGCGTAGAGTAGCCAGCCTTTCGATCTTCTATAGGATGCATTCTGGTGAGTGTGCAAGGGAATTGTATGATTTAATTCCCACATCTCCGTATAAAAAAAAAAAAAATAACAGACGCTTATTTTATATCAACTGAGCTTTTTTTTCCACGGAAACGGGAATCATCGCGCGCTGTAAACTGAAGTCTATCGTGCGGATGGAGTCGCGGGTAATAGCTAGTAATTATTAGAACGAGAGATGGATAATCACTATGTTTTTCTATTTTCTTTTGTATCGTCTTATAAAAAAAATAATCCGTAAGTGTGTATATGGATTAAATATTGTCATATTTTGTTTGTTACCGAGACGACTACGACTAGATTCAGAACGTACTCAATCCGAGGTAGTTACTTATTGATGGTCAAATGCACAGCCAGTATAAAAAGAGAGGTTATATAAAACTGAAACTTACGATAAAGGTCTTGAGCGAGCTGTAGAGCACGGCCTCCAGCGACAAGATGATGATGAACGGCATGAAGCTGACCAGATACATTATGGCGGTGAACACGGCCGCCAGGCTGGCCGAGTTGAACAGCTTCGAGAGCATGTAGCTGTTGGAGGAATGTGCCATTAGAGACAGCTATCAAACTGTATTTTTTTAAGAAACTGTATTTTTTTTTATTTATTTAATACTTTGCCCCTCACTAGGAATTTCTCCTGTATAGTGGGTGCGTTTACAAATATATAAACTCACATACATAAATATTCAGACCCGGAACAACTACCTGTAGGTCATACAAATCCATACTAATATTATAAATGCGAAAGTAACTCTGTCTGTCTGTCTGTTTGTCTGTTACGCTTTCCCGCCTAAACCTCTCAACCGATTTTGATGAAATTTGGCACAGACAATCTTTAGATCCTGAGAAAGAACATAGGCTTCCTTTTATCCCGGAAAAATTTGATGTTCCCGAGGGAAATCTAAAAAGCGCGATATAACGGAACTCCACGCGGGCGAAGCCGCGGGCGGAAAGCTAGTATTAACTAAAGAACTAACTAAAAACAATAACTAAAGATTTAAAGTTTTCCAGCTATAATTACTTAAATTGTTGTATACTACTATAACTTATTAATATTCCTAGTTTACATTTGAACCATTTTTCTACCTGAAGAAGCTGACCCCTTGCCCCCCCTGGGCACGCCCACGGACTTGTAGTTCCACTCGCCGGGAATTCAGCACAGACAGTTGACGTGTAAAACATGGAGTGAACACGAGAGTGGGTTCGATGATACAGGTACAGCCCCGAGGTCACGCTGGTGCAAATAACGTTACCTATAACTCTTAACCATTAATAATGACTTACCAGAAGCTAAGAACGGACAGCCCAAAGATGAAAAGCAGCGTGAACACGAGACTGGGATCAGTGTTGGGGAGTACGTGACCCAGGAACAAGATCAGTGTCACGCACACGCATGTTATAGTCATCTCAACGAATGATGAGAGGAACCAGGAGAGAGTGTGCCAGCGGAGGTCCACGCCCATCACTGACATGAGCTGAAGACAAATAATGATGTTCATTATAATCGTTTTTCTCGGTGGTAGGCCATAACATCGGCTGCCGGCGAAGTTACCACCCACCAAAGTCTTGCCGCCAAGCGATTCGTCGTGTTTCGGCATGATGTCTGGTGAAGCCGTACGGAGGACGGGTTTCAGCAGTTGTGTTGCGATGTGTGCCGGGTACGATGCGCCAAATGTTGTTGTGTCGGAGGTTTGGTCGTGGAGAGTCTCCAGATCAATCTCCCTCTGGCGCAGCATCGTTGGTCGTGGTGTTGGGTTTAACATTGCATCACCTCGCTCAACTGCCGTCTTCCTTCCTATTCCTAAGTTTTTTAAGTGAATAGGCTTAATAAACTAGTGCGCTTTACCATCAACGATTGCATCACTGCTTACCATCAGGCGGGATTGCAGTCAAGCACTAGTTTATAATAATAAAAAAAAAATGATTACTCGTTAGTCACCAAGTCACAGGACTTAATTAATATACAGATCTCTTGTTCTTCTTTTTTTTAATAATTATAAACTAGTGTTTGACCGCAATCCCGCCTGATAGTAAGCAGTGATGCAATCGTTTATGGTAAACGCGCTAGTTTATTAAGTGCCTATTCACTTAAAAACTTAGTGAATAGGAAAGAAGATGGCAGTAGAACGAGGTGATGCAATGTTAAACCTAACAATACGACCAACGATGTTGCGCCAGAGGGAGATTGATCTGGAGACTCTCCACGACCAAACTCCGACACAACAACTTTTGGCACATCGTACCGTGCGATGTATGCCGAAATCGCAACACAACTGCTCAGACCCGTCCTCCGTACGGCTTCACAGACAGATAGACATCATAAAAAAAAACATATCTTCTGCTTGAATTATCGGTTATAAATGATATCTCACCATAGTATTTCCAGTTTCCTTGTCCGACACGATGAACCTCACAGCCGACGCGACCGTGAACAGCAGAGAGAAGAAGAACGCCACGATCAGCGACTGGGACTCGTACAGAGACGTCTGGTAGCTGTCACAACAAGAGGATTAGTACTCACAGAATTCCTAAGGAATGGTGCTTGTGAGAGGGCAGTGGTGCTCCAGTCACGGTCGCGACTTATGAATCATTTATCATCAACCTTTTATCGTCCCACTGCTGGGCACAGGTCTCCTCTCATAAAGAGACGGATAGAGCGTAATTGCCACGCTTGCTCAATACGGATTAATGATTTCAGTCTTAAAAAGTCCAGGTTTCCTCAAGATGTTTTCCTTCACCTTGTAATCAGTGATTGGTGTCCAAGATATACTTAGAAAGTAATATAACTTAGAACTTGCCATTGCTCCATGTGTTCGAAAAATGTGTCGTTTCAACAACGTACAAAAATGTGTCGTTTGAATAACGTACAAAAATGTGTCGTTTCAACAACGTACAAAAATGTGTCGTTTCAACAACGTACAAAAATGTGTCGTTTCAACAACGTACAAAAATGTGTCGTTTCAACAACGTACAAAAATGTGACGTTTCAACAACGTACAAAAATGTGACGTTTCAACAACGTACAAAAATGTGACGTTTCAACAACGTACAAAAATGTGTCGTTTCAACAACGTACAAAAATGTGTCGTTTCAACAACGTACAAAAATGTGTCGTTTCAACAACGTACAAAAATGTGACGTTTCAACAACGTACAAAAATGTGACGTTTCAACAACGTACAAAAATGTGACGTTTCAACAACGTACAAAATGGAATGGAATGGAATGATTTAGTATTCGAGAATACCTACGGTGAAACCCGAATATATATATTATGTTTTTATGTAATACTGACGATCAAAAAGTACTGATTCTCAGCCTAGTTTAAATAAAAGACTTTTGATTTTTATATGCACGTTAGCAAACCATCATTGGCCGCTCGCGAACTTTTTCAAGTATATACTATCTGCACATGTCCTTAAGATGCACGCAAACGGGCTCGAGTTCTCGCATTTGTGGCGGTGCAGGTCTGCCTTATGTACAAATAATAGCACATCAAGCTACTACCATCTTGTCAGAGTTCTTTATTAGATTTTCAACTTTATCTCTAAAGCATTAAGCCTCAAGGTTGATTGTAGCTTGACCTCATGTTCCGTACTTAGGATATGTTAATACTCACTAGTCCTTCCTGTAGCACGGGTAGGGCGTCTGTTGAGTGTACACAGCCCAGTCTGTCTCCTCCTCAACCTGTCTCTTCCGTCGAGTGGAGTTGTGTGACAGCCGAATAATGGCTTTGTCCACGATGTCCTGGATCAGCACGAAGCCGCGGAAATAGCGCATGTGCTCGATAAAACTGGATTCTGGACCTGGGATCCAGAGGCTGGAGGAAGAACAGAAGAAATTTGCTATTGATGGGAAAAAGGCTTTCAAAAGTACGACAACTGGAATCAAATTGGATGTCTTCGGGGCGACTAGCACTTGGAAAGTTTTTCCATAAAACGTTATCAATATGTATGTTATTGAAACCTTCAAAAAGCACCTCCGAGGAGCGGGGTTGGGGAGTGTGGGAATTTCACCTCACTAAAACCACCCCGGTGATCATCACCTGCATATAGGGGTGGTCCCGGTTCCTCTTAAAAGACCAATTTCGGAACCGCCCCTGGGCTACACCTATAATTAATGTATGTAAGGCCAGATGCGCTACCGTTGCGATTTTGCGTCTTACATCGCAGCAGTACGTATGCAAACCTTACGACAAGCGGTCGGTTATTAAAGAATAAACTTTTACTCTCATAACTCATCTCAGTATTCTCAGTACTCTTTTCCTATTATCTAGCGTTAAGTTACGCCTATAATTGTGATAGTGATTAAACTGTTTTTCCGGTATCCACGAATTTTATTTAGGAGTGTACCTCCAAATATGTAATGTAAGTAATAATATGGTTAAAGACAATACAATTTTTTGAATAAGAGGGTGAATCTGAAGTCTGGGGTTTTTATTTCGTGAAGTTGGTAGTTTCTGCAGTTAAACTCCAAGTAAATATATTATGTCTTTTATATGATTCTAATGTTAATTCTTATCTGTACACAGTAAAAACAAAAGTCACTCTTCTGTTCTGTCTCTACGACTGCTTACACCTTCTTAATTACAAAACTGATTTTGGTGCGGATTTTACTACATTTGGATCTTTACCGGAAGATTTGTTTTATCGTTCTTTACATAGATATAGGTAACAGTGATCTCGATGTTTTTATTTGTCATCATGGTACTAAGGGAAGCAGGGGCGGGTCACTAGTAAGATAACTAATATTTTGTGAGATATGACGGCTTTATTAAAGAAAATGTAAATTATGCATACTAGTCCTTAAGTCGTTCGGTGGTGGGTGCGTTCTCGATGTCCATCCTGATCTTATACTGCACGTTGGTAAGAGATTCATCTTGTTCTTCACTGTTCAGGAACACAACGCCTACAGAAAAACAATAATTTGATTAGGTACAGTGTTTGAAGCTAAATGATTCTTAGAAGACCTTCAGTTTTTAGCGACTGTCAGGATCTTTATATTGACACTTCCTATAAGAATCAAAATGGTAAACTCGGTCGGTCAGGTTCGGGGTGTCTATAATAATATTGCGACGGTGGCTGGTCCACGACGACCTTCAGCGGTTTCCCGCGACCTTCACTAAGTTGTCGGTCCACCTTGTCGTGGGGTTGCGCAGCATGGGTAGGCCCCCGACAAACATACATATATGGGTTTATGGAAAAAAAAACTTTAATTCCAACGAAACAAATTCCAGTCTACGCTACAACACTCTAAAATCAACTTTATCTCCATTAAAATAAAGTTAATATTTGTTTAAATTTAAATAACGACAGTATAAAACAAATAAAACTTGAAAATGAAATTTGAGCGATCCTTTTTTGTCGTATAATTAAAGGTAGTGCCAAAAGTTTGACAACTAGTGTCAAGAGTTGGGTGGTCTCCATTAATTCCATTGTGCTGTTCAGACGTTCACTGCTAGGACACAGGTGTCCAGTTACTATGGCCTACTCCCCGTAGGCTATAATCAACCCGTTGCGGGTTGATAGATGTCACATATTTTTGAATTTTTGATTCTAATATTATGCCGGTTTTCTGAAGATATTTATCCTTTACCGTTTTGAGTGCAGCGGTAAAGACCACAACTTGTGAGTCACTTTTTTTGTTGTCCGTAAATCTTCCAAAGGCATCCGATCTCTGAGGATCGAGGTCGGAGAGTGTGGGATTTTTACCTCACTAAAACCATCCGTGGTTTTGGTTGGTTACCCCGTGTGGTACCGGGCTTAGAATAGTACCATCCCATATCGTCTGGTGGATGTCGTAAAAGGCTACTTACTTAGGGAACTCCACCAGGAATCTAAAGGGAGCTTCACCAGGGAAGCAGCACTTCTCCTGTGGAATATCAAATTACTGCGATCGCCCACCCGCCTGACAAGCGGGTGGATTATGGTACCCCTCCCCCCCCCACTGTAATGAAAGCCTTGAGGGAGGCCTTAGTCCAACAGTGGATCTCTATAGGCTGAAAAAGAAAGAAAAGCCGGCCCGGTGATCACTATCTGCACATAGGGATCCCAGTTCCTCTTAAGAGACCAATTCCAGAACCGCTCCTGCGCGAGTTAGTTCCTTACCTGCAGAGAATTCGTTGACGATGCTGAGCTGCGCCGCCTCACGTGTCAGTTGTAGCTCGTCAGGGGACGGTTGGAACCGGTTCAAGTTAACACAGTGGAGCAGGTCTGACATTTTTGATAGTAGACCACCGATAGCCTGGATTATTGGGAGTAAGTCAATATTATTGTCGGGGAACAGGTGAGGTGATTTAAAATCAAATCATTTTATTACAATGTTGGAATTAAATTGTTTTTTTTTTTTATTAGTTATAAACTAGTGCTTGAGTCGCAATCCCGCCTGATGGTAAGCAGTGATGCAATCGTTGATGGTAAAACGCACTAGCTTATTAAGCCTATTCACTTAAAAAACTAAGGAATAGGAAGGATGACGGCAGTTGAGCGAGGTGATGCAATGTTAAACCCAAGACCAACACGACCAAACGATGCTGCGCTAGAGGGAGATTGATCTGGAGACTCTCCACGACCAAACTCCCGACACAACAACATTAGGCACATCGTACCCGGTACACATCGCAACACAACTGCTCAGTCCCGTCCTCCGTACGGCTTCACCAGACATCATGCCGGAACACGACGAATCGCTGGGCGGCAAGACTTTGTCAGGTGGGTGGTAACTTATGCCGGCGACTGATGTTGTTGCCTAAATTGTGGCTACACTTACTAGAAGCGATTTTTTTGTGTACGTTACAATAAAATAAAAGTTCTTTGTTCGCATTTTTGTTTAATTTTTAGGGTTGCCTAAGTAGAGGGTGAAAATGGGATCCTTTTATTAGGCCTCTGCAGTCTTTTTATATGTTTGTTACCAGATTGTATCCCACGAACTGTTATAGCTAGATAGTTGAAATTTTCAGATAATGTATTTTTGTTGGTGCTATAAAAGCAAATACTGACATCAGAAGAAAATTAAAAAAAAAAATGCTATTTTTGTATAATGAATAAGGACGGTACTGTATAGTACCGCCTTCATATTGGTAAGATATATACGAGATCAAAAAACGATTGGATTATAAATTAAGGTGGAAAACTAATTACGCAAATAAGTTTTTTAAACGAATATGAAACAATAAAATAAATAATAGTTATTCTCACATCGAAATCCCCGAGGTCATCGAACAGTGTATCAATGTCGAAATCCTGTACTTCGATGTGTTCTCCCTTGAGCAGCACGTTCCTGAGGTCGCGGAAGTGCGGTGACGTCATGAGTCGCCGCAGCACGCCCCCCGCGACGCGCCGCATGCTCAGGGAGCGGAGCGCGGGGAGGGACCCCGACAGCGAGTGTACCAGACCCACTGTCTTCACCATCGTAGCGAACGTTGTGTTGGCCTGTGGAGGCAAAATCAATCGATGTTATAAAGGATGCATTTTGGAGAGTACACGAGGGAATTGCGTGATTTAATTCCCCAATGTTTGAATTTGCAGCGTAAACTGAACTTTAATATGTAGGAATTAATGTTTTTTTTCATGAATTTATATCTTTTAACATTTTTAGCGAATTCCTCGCAATATTATGTTTGAAGCATTGCCTCAGTTCGCTCATCGATGTCCCTGCCAGCCTGTATACATGTTTATGGGTGTCGCAGACCTGCTGGTGGTTACCTACCTGTTGTATGATCCTGGTGACGGAGGGGGTGGGTGGGGTGTACAGGATCCTGCCCATGATGAGTGGTTTGATGAAGCTCCATAATATTTTGCCACCTTGCACGTTGATGACGTCCTTGTATAAGGAACGGCAGAAATCAGCTGTGAAAAATTAAAAAAGTCATTACATAGTATAAAACAAAGTCGCTTTGTCTTTTCCTATGTATATCTAATTTAATGTTTAAAATTCCGTAACGGATATTGATGCGGTTTTTTTTAATAGATAGCGTGATTGAGGATGAAGGTTTATATGTATGATATGGAGAAATGCTATTATTTTTGAGGATTCTAATGTGATGTCGTAAATATTTTTTTTTTCGCGTTTGCATCAAAACATATATGTATATGTCTATCTCTTATGGATATCTCACAATAACATTTTTTGTCATTTACTTTTTATCTACCAACTAGCTTTCCGCCCGCGGCTTCGCCCGCGTGGAGTTCGGTTATATCGCGCTTTTTCGATTTCCCTCGGAAACATCATATTTTTCCGGGATAAAAGGTAGCCTATGTTCTTTCTCAGGGTCCAAAGATTATCTGTGCCAAATTTCATCAAAATCGGTTGAGAGGTTTAAGCGGGAAAGCGTAACAGAGAGACAGACAGACAGACAGAGTTACTTTCGCATTTATAATATTAAGTATGGATATTGACTAATTTTCGTAGCTTTTTTAACCAATGGAACATTAATCCTTATCCACTTCAATATCTTAAACAAATTGATGTTATAAATGTTAGTAGTATTAAATGTTGATTTACTATAGATCTATATCGCGTTTCACAGCATATGATTTAAATGAATTTTTTCGAAGTTATTACAGATTTAAAAATTGCGGGGCGTCGCGTTTGTGGCGGTACCGACCGGCCGGGGCGGCGCGGCGGGGGCGACTATGTTTTTCTGCAGTGTATTTTAGTATCAGCCACAGAGTACATATATCAGCATTACACTGTCGCTAGTTAATTTATTTATTACTAGCTTTCCGCCCGCGGCTGCGCCCGCGTGGAGTTCGGTTATATCGCGCTTTTTAGGTTCCCTCGGGAATATCAATTTTTTCCGGGATAAAAGGTAGCCTATGTTCTTTCTCAGGGTCTAAAGATTGTCTGTGCCAAGTTTCATCAAAATCGGTTGAGAAGTTTAAGCGGGAAAGCGTAACAGACAGACAGACAGACAGACAGACAGACAGACAGACAGACAGACCGACAGACAGACAGACAGAGTTACTTTCGCATTTATAATATTATAGTATGGATGGCACACCAACGACATTAATAATAGTGGTATAAAAAGCAATCACAGGTCTTCAGTTTTGTGTAAATACATCACTTACAGGTATGAACAACATTCACGACAAGGGATCTTCATTATTAACAATTCTATTCAACAAAACAAATATATAAAATTAAAAAAAAAATCCGGCTAAGTGCGAGTCGGTCTCGTGTTCGAAGGGCTCCGTACCATGATCTGTAAACATTTTAATTGTTTATCTATCACGGCTTATGAGCCTAGAGTTATATGCTGAATTCATAATTTAAGTCTTCCTCTGCATTTATCAAAATATTTGCCACTGGTTTCTCAAAGTGTCAGTATTTACTGCAAAGGTTTATTAAGATCAGCGTTTCCCATCAGGTGGGGCGCGACACGACAGCAGCATTAAATATTGATAAATGCAGAGGAAGACTTAAATTATGAATTCAGCACATAACTGCGACTTTAAATAAGTAAGTACTAGGATTGTCGATTTTATTTCTCGCCTTTAACGAGACAATGATTCTCGCTCGGCGGGCGGAGTGTACGTATTGTAACTAAAGGCGTGTACAATAATAATACATGTTAGCAATATTTGTGTTTTATTTTCCCTAATACCGTTTTTAGTTGGGTTCAAAATACTTAAGTGGGTTACGAAGGAGAAGTATGTTACCGAGTCACAGTAGAACAAAGTTTGGGAAACGCTGCTTTAGATATTTGCTGGCTTTCATGGACGTGTTACTTACTGGGGAGTACATCGAGTTGCGCCTGGTCAGGCTCCGTGGAGAAGTCCTCGGTTTCCGTGATGGACTTGTAGAATCGGTTCGTGTTCATTATGAACGGTTTGCCGCACATCATGTTACCGGCGCTCGCTAGGAACTCGGATGCTGAGGAGGAGAAGTCAGTTATTATAATTATTACAATACGGGTTCTATTATTATTATTCTTTCTTCTTCTTGTTCAGCCTATAGAGGTCCACTGCTGGACAAAGGCCTCCCTCATGTTGGTTTGCCATAATCCCCACATTTGTCGTCGGGTTGGGGATCGCAGTAATTTGATATTCCACAGGAGAACCGCTGCTGCCCGCTTCCCTGGTGAGAGTTACCTTAGTCGCCTCTCTAGACACCCACCAGAGGATATGGGATAAAATAAACCGTGGCCCTGGCGCACAGGCAAGTGAAGAAACACGAGTGGGTTTTAGTCAGTAAAAATCTGACACGCCCTCCCGCTCCGCCCAGAGCGGGAAAGGTTATTTCATGATTTCCCACCCAGAAAAAAAAAGGATATCTAGTGGTAGTATTCTAAGCCCGGTACCACATGGAGTTCATGGCATCGCATGAGTCGAATTGAAGGAAAGCAAGATAGTCTAAATAGGAAAAGATAGGATAGGAAAAAAAGATAGTTGGCGGCGTAGACGGTAATTTGCAAATTACGAATTTTATGTTGTTATATTTTTTTGATTACGGGCCTTTAGTTGTACCCGTGTGTTTAATTAAAGTCGCTAATGTAGCAACACGAGGTATGTATAAATTGGTTATTAGAGACTGATGCGATCACTTACAGCGATAACATTGCACACAATGCTAATACATACACGTAAGTATATCCCCGAGGGAGCTGAAATCCCTCAACTTCTGAAACATCGTCTCGCCGCTGAGGGTTTGCCCCACGTCTGCCATCTTCTCCTGTATCATGGGTATCAGTGCTGCCATCTCTTGGTACTTGGACAGGACTGTGGAGCCTTCCTCTTCCGTCAGGTTCGATGAAGAGTACAGTTTGTTGAGGAGAGTTTTTGCGACCTTTCAAAATAATGAAAACAGTGATATTTTTTATACATATAAAAAATTGGATAAAAATGATCGAAGCAGACGGATTCAAATAAATTGAGAACAGAGTATGCACGTGGGTTCTCCAAAAACCCTGTCTGTATCTCCAGGTTCCTCATGTTTATTGGTGAGGGGATAAGCTCTGTTTTTAAAGTTGTGTATGGAAAAGGCAAGAATAGGACCCGATTACTAAGATTCCACTGTCTGTTACTAGGACGTAGCTTATAAGTACAATATGTAAATAAAACCCTGTCCGGTCCGTGAAGGTATTGTTAGGTATCGATAACTGATTCTACTAATGCCTACAAAGCCGGGCAAAACTTAAAAAAAAAATCCCCCTAAAAATTTTATATTATTTCGAAAAAGCGAGGTAACTTAATACATGTGCGGTAGGCAACACGGTAGGCATACATGCGAGGGTTGAAGGGGGGCAGTGCACGCGGCACGTAGTCACTGGTCGCATCACTCACAATAGTACCACAGTCTAAAAATCATACAGTCGTCCGACGAAGACGGTCTAGATAGAGCAATCGTACGGGATGTGAGGGACGAGACGCGGGTAAGCGGCACCCGGGCTGCGAACAACAAAACGATGTTCGTAGCTCGGTATCTATCATTAAGGGCTAACATGTGTTTGGTTTTTTATTTGTTTGTTTTATAATTTGATATGAGTGTCAATTTTGAGTATAATTAGGGTGCTTGAAACGTAGAAGCCATCCTTTTTGACAAAATGGCGGACGCCATTTTTTTATAATTTAATATGGGTTTCAATTAAGTAAATATAATTTTGGTGCTTGTTATGTAAAAGCTATCCTTTTTGAGATCCAAAATGGCGGACGTAATATTTTTTTATTATTTGATATGAGTGTCAATTTTGAGTATAATTGGGATGCTTGTTACGAAAAAGCCATCCTTGTTGAGATCCAAAATGGCGGACGCAATTTTTTTATAATTTGATATGAGTGTCAATTTTCAGTATAATTGGGGTGCTTGTTACGAAAAAGCCACCCTTTTTGAAATCCAAGATTGCGGGCGCCAATTCAAATGTATATTAATATGATATGGGCGTTAATTCCGAGGTGGATTGGGGTGCTGGTTACGAAAATGCCATGTAAATAACTTAATTCTGTCTCGAGTTATTCCCTTAGTAAAAATAGTAAATTAATTAAATATAATACAGCTATCGATGTTGATCTGCAATATTGTCAATATAAATATTGTTTATTTGTGACAACCCTGGCCGATGCGTTACTGTCTAGATGATGTCGGCATTTTACACGAGATCAAAGGCGTCGACCTACTGTATGATTTTTATACTGTGATAATTCTGTCCAAAATCGTGTTGTCACTTTTTTAAAAATTACCAAATTTTGGAGAAGTTGGAATTAGTTCGTGGAAAAAAAAGATTATTTCTCGGTGGTAGGCCATAACATCGGCTGCTGGCAGAAGTTGCCACCCACCAGACAAAGTCTTGCCGCCTGGCGATTCGTCGTGTTCTGGCATCATGTCTGGTGAATCCGTACGGAGGACGGATCTGACGATCAGTTGTGTTGCGATGTGTGGCGGGTACGATGCGTCAAATGTTGTTGTGTCGGGAGTTTGGTCGAGGGACATTCACACACACTCACAACTGATCCGCCAGATCCGTCCTCCGTACGGATTCACCAGACATGATGCAGGAACACGACGAATCGCCTTGGCGGTAAGTCCGACTCACTTTAGGTTGATTTTTTAAAATAAAATAACACTTTCTGCCATACCTTATCCATAATCATGCTAAAGTTGAAGTTCCGGATTAGCACAGGTAGCACTTGCTTGGCGACATCGTCAGGTAGACCACAGAACTGCTCGATGACGGCTCCGAACACGTCGTCTGCAGTTACCACGTCCAGGTCCGTTGGGGCTAACACCTTGGACATGGTCTCCATCTGGCATACGTACTTGGCGATGTGGCTGTCGTCCAGCTTTGAGGAGAGGAGCTGAGGAAGGTTAAGATGACATCATCATTCACCATCATTACGACTTTTAATTTTTCTATCGCATATTTAGCAATGATTTATAATATATGGATATCCTAAATACAGTCCACTTGAATCTTATTCAAAATCTTTCGTGGCTGGCACGTTGCCGCCAGATGTTTTATAACTTTCAAATAGATAGTACCAACGTACCGGCTTCAGTTCTAAGTGTCCTGCGTGTATCCTGGGAGCGGCGATGGACCAGAAGTTGGTGTTGTTGATGCCGAGCAAGCTCAGACCCAACTCCACGTCCTCAGCATCAGGGAACAGCTGTGACACTTCCACTGTTGAAGAAAGCTGTTATTTTAAGGAGACGGCTTGTGTGCGTGGTAGGCATACATTTTGATACCATTGTAGAATTTAATAATTTTGATTAAATAAGTGAATATTAGTAAATATTTATAGGAGAAGAAAAGCAGTAAAATAGAATAATTTATAACTGCAACCCTGGGTCGACTTCTAGGGTCCAGTATGTTTATTTAAGTTATGATTTTTTTGATTCTAAACAGAAAATATTCTTTTATAAGGACTTAGAATGGTCCTTCGAGCCATTCGCGAATCGCGGTTTTGGCAAATATTGACAAGTGACATTATAGATTTTAGCAACTGACATTATAGTATCTTACAAGTGACATTAGAGATTAGTAAATTGACATTAAAGTGCAGTGCCGTGACATTCATATTGAGTCAACAGCAGACTCTTCTTGATTGACGCAGCACAATTCTGTGAGCGGTGATTTCTGACAGCTACTTCGGGCCTGGTTCCAGCTGGTTTGAAGATTGACACAGCAGCTCATACACAAGCATATCCTTCTCATCAGGACAATCTCAAGTAAGGTTGTCTGTAAAAGATCGCTCTTACCGATAAGACCGCCCATTGTGTCACCCTTTGTAAAATATTTTTATTTATGTTCTGTAATCTATATGGTGTACTTAATAAAGAGTATTGTATTCTATTCTATTCTAAGATCGTTCCATTTGTTTTTGTATTTCGGTTTTTGACAAGTTTTTCTGACAATCGAGATGGAAGCGCAAACTCTTTATTCTCGTCAAAAGGATATTATTTCCACTATTCAATCTATAAAAAATAATTTTAAAAAGGATAGTGCAAGCAGGAAGACTCCGGAGTATATAACGTCGAGGGTAAATACCTTGCACAATCTTTGGGGTGAATTTGAAATGAATCATCAGACGCTGGTCGGTTATGATGACATTATGAGTGAATTAAAGACACTCGCTAGTAAAGGTCGTTTTATCTTGACAACATTCACCACTTCCTACTAGCTGACACCATTTCATCTCAAAATTGACATCGTGCATCGTGGTCACACAACCCGTGCATATTGACATCTCGTGTACGCGGTCACACAACCCGTGCATATTGACATCTCGTGTACGCGGTCACACAACCCGTGCATATTGACATCTCGTGTACGCGGTCACACAACCCGTGCATATTGACATCTCGTGTACGCGGTCACACAACCCGTGCATATTGACATCTCGTGTACGCGGTCACACAACCCGTGCATATTGACATCTCGTGTACGCGGTCACACAACCCGTGCATATTGACATCTCGTGTACGCGGTCACACAACCCGTTACATTTTGGTTTGGACAAGGAAAATTATAAAAATGCCCACATTTTTCTTTAGAAACTGACCTTTTAGATTGACTTCTTCGAGTGTGTAGTTCTTCAGTTGCCTGATGACGCCGAGTCCTGAGACCAGCGCCTCCAAGTCCTGCTCCAGAGTCGTGTTCCGCAGCAGTGGGTGCAGTTCTGTTATTATCCCCTGCAGACTGAAACGTAAACGTAAAAATTTTGAAACTTCAAGTTGGTGCCACCAATGACGAAACTCATAAGTATTGAACATTATCTATCTCGAGGAAGTCTTCTGGAAAAAAAAGCGAATATTTAATTGTTTGGGCTCATACCATTTTCTTCATGTTTATCAGAGATTAACGTCTACTTATATTTTTTTTATTTTATGTGAACGTCTCCTTAAGCAAGTTTATAAATACCTACAACTTTTAATTCCATGCGAAAATGAACTGCTACCAGTTATAGTTGCGATGGTGTCCTTATGTAACACTCGTGATCATATTATACAAATTCCAAAATCTTACCTATACATAACATTATCCAAGGCATCTTCACTGATGAACAGCATAACGGCGTCCATCATGGCTTCCAACCGGCCATCCATCACTCCAGCCACGTCCAGCTTGCTGGCCAGGCCCAGGAGACGAGCGCCGTGCGACATGAAGTCTCCGATGTGGTGGATGATTGGTGACAAGAAGTTGAAGCGCCAGAACTCGTCGATTTGGTATTTTGGGAGCTGTACGGAATATAGTGCATGGTTTTATAAAACTGATAAATGACTACGAAAGTCTTCTGCACAATGTCTGTGTGCATGTGATATCGTGTATCCGTGGAATTCAAGTAGAAAAATAGGGCTTGTATCCAATAAAAACTTAGCCGTGAGTGGAAACATCAAATTTTACTCATTTCTCCAAAAAATCATACTTAATACCCAAATAGGGTGCAAGCAGGAGCTGCATTTTACGGAGATGAATATGCTGCGGTGGATGTGTAGAATTACCCGAAAAAACCGCATCACGAACTCCCGCATCCGTGGCGGTTTTCGTGTCCGTGACATAGTAGACAAACGTCAAGAGGGTCACCTACGCTGGTCGCCCGTCTTGTGTGTCATGTTACGTGGGTAACAAATGTCTTGCCATGGCACCTCCGCCGGGCCGGAACAAGCGAGGTAGACTAAAGAAGTGCTGGCTTTACGTTGTAAGAGATGGCATGCGTACCAACGATCTCACACCACAGGATGCTAAAGATTGCGTGAAATGAGGGAGAATCAGTAGGAAAGCGGACCCCGGGCTCCAACGTGAAGGCGGCGGATGTTACCGCATGACTATATGGGGTGCAACTGTCCGTATGGACACAGATGCACTCCCTCGTCCTTCATTTTAATAGTCCGATGGCATTCTAATCCGACACCATCGGAGAGGGAACAAAGGCTTCCAAGCCACAGAGGTATCACAACGTCTACTTCCAAATTCCGGCAGTTACTAAAAAATACTACTAATATACATAATCAGCCTATAATGTTCCCACTATTTGGACACGGGCCTCCTCCCGGGGAGAGGGACTAACCTCGAACTTCGAGGGGTACGTCGAAGACATGTGACATCTACCAACCCGCACTGGGCCCGCGTGGTAGATTACCAAGGCAAGTACCGGCCAGACAATACCAATCTGGTCGGAATATCCTCCCTTTTCTATGGAAGATGAGTGAACTTTATACCCTATTCCTCATATCTTCAAAGTAGATTACGGCCCATTTCCTCTCACTACTTAAATCATTACTAAAAATCACCTCAAAGGCAGGCCTATGTCCAGCAGTGAACCTCTATAGGCTGAAGAAGAACCAAGACGACCTCCAGCGGTTTTCCGCGACCTTTACCAGGTCGTTGGTCCACCTTGTCGGGAGCCTAACCACGCTGCGTCTTCCAGTGCGTGGTTGCCACTCGAGAACCCGTCGGCCCCATCGGGCATCGGTCCTACGGGCAATACGCCCGGCCCACTGCTACTTTAGTGTTGCAATTCTTCGGGCTATGTCGCGGGCATGTGTGGGGGTCTCGTCATTCCTGATTCGATCATTCGGTCTACTATATACTTATATTATATCTAGATCAAAATATGTAAGAAAGGTGAGTTTTTTATTGACACGGAATACTTACAGCTTTTTCAATGAGTGTCGTGTTAAGATTGTTCTTGATAACGGATGTGATATCAGTGCAGTTGTATTTGTCACAAATGAGAGCCCATCCGCTGTCCGGAACGATGATGTTCTGGTCTGACGGTGCGGAGATACTGCGGATCTAAACATGGAATATTATTTATTCATTAATTAAGGATATTCATCATCATCATCAAAATTTTTACTTTAATGCCAGGTGATACATAATGCTCTCGACAGCCTCCGTGGCGTAGCGGTAGCGAACGCGGCCATTGCGCTAAGAGACGCGGGTTCGATCCCCGTACAGGTATGCATGAATATGAATATTTGCACTGGTCTGGTCGTGCCTCGGAAAGCACGTTAAGCCGTTGGTCCCGGTTGCCATACGAACATCTAGTGGCAGTCGTTGCGGGTTGTTGGAGCCCTCAAAGTCCAACAATTGGACAATATTGTTCTTTTGAACCCGTTTTAGTGTTCGTAGGCACGACCAGACCAGTGCAAATATTCATATTCATGCATAAAAATATTTGTACTGTGCGGGGCTCGAATCCGCGCCTCCTTGCGCAGCGGCCGCGTTCGCTACCACTACGCCACGGAGGCTGTATGTCATTAATAGGCTATTTGACAGATTTCTAATTTCTATCTTGAATTACTTGGTTGCGGTTAACAAGTTCACCGAAAGTATTTTTTTTTTAATTTTAGATACGTATTTCGTAAGAAACATGCAAATAAAAATTCAAATAAGCCGCCGAAACGCTTTATTCAGCAATATGGCGTCGGGCCTTGTAAGTGACGTCACAAGAATATAAACGATTTTCGGTTCCGCAGAGGTGTTGGTATTTATATGTTATGTGTTGCTGTTTATCTAATAAAATGGTTTACAAGTGGTGTGCTGTACCGGGTTGTACAATTACATCGATAAAACACCTGAGAACAGATAGAACAACAACAAGTGCCGATGCGCGTATGACGTAATCGTGACATTAGCCAATCCGGATCGTTTCACAATATGTGGCGCGAGATACAAAAAGTCAAACATATTTTTGTGTTTTTAGATATATTAATTGTTATTATTTTTATTAAAACTCATGTAAATGACATAAAGAACCCTCATTTATTACATTTAAAGCAAATAATTACAAAAAAAAAACATACTGTCAAATAGCCTATTAAGGATATTAAACATCTTAAATAGTACAGCGGTTATCGCAAGTTGTTATCAGACTGTAAAAATAATAACATTAAGATTTTGACAAACTTCCACTGGATTTTTTTAACGTTGCCAAATACTAGGAATTAGTCCTGTATCGTGGATGCGCTTACAAACATTTAAACTCATATACACAAACAGCAAGACCCGGAACAACTACCTGTAGGCGATACAAATACAACGTGTAACATAAAGGGTATATACATAACAAAGACATGGCATCTTTACATGATATCAAACGATATTGGAAGGGTTTTTTAATCCTATCTCTTTATGTTAGGAAGTTATGAGGAAAAACATCGCCTGTGATAGGCTACTATCATACTAGTCGCACAGAGATATTGAAGACATTTATCGGATTTTGGCAAGTAACGTGACGGGTAACGAGTAGTTATTAACGTATGTAGTGTGCTGCCACGTTTGTTATGATTTGATTTTAAGAAACACACGAAACCGAAGATTTGGTACCAATTTTTTGAGTATTTTATTTTGAGTTGAAACCCTTCCGATATCGTTTGATATCATCTAAAGATGCCATGCCCTTGGTATGTATATACCCTTTATGTTACACGTTGTATATGTTCCGTGCGGGTTCGAACCCACGATACACAGCGCAGCAGTCGATCGCTCAGCCACTACACTAACCGGGTTGTCAAGGTACTACAATAACTTTTAAAACAAAATAACGTAAAAATTGAGACGGCCTTAAACATTAAAATTATATTTACAAAATCTCTTTGGACCCGGCACAATGTTTTGGTTCTATGACATGCCGGAATCGTCATGATGTCTACCTTCATCATTTTCAGAGCAGTGCTGATGAAGTAAATAATTTAAAGTGCACGTATAGTTTCGAACCTATGACCTGCAACTCAAAAGTCCCGGCTTTTACTACTGGGCCACCACTGGCTAGTATTGACTTATTTGCTTTATCATCATCATTTTAGCCGAAAGACATCCACTGCTGAACATAGGCCTCCCCCAAGGATCTCCACGACGACAGGATCTGCGCCTCCCGCATCCAGCGGTTTCCCACTACGTTCTTGTTAGCTTACCTGTCGTAAATTAACTTGACCATTCTCTATATCAGCAGCAACATCATGATCATGGACGACCCTCATCAGTTCTTCATGCAGCTCATTTTTCTCCAGAAGGTAGTCCTTCAACGGTTTGACCACGTCAATATTGTGAGCTACTTCAGTGGCCAGTTTCTTGAGATACGGCAGGTCTCGAACGCCGTCGACTTCGTGGATGTGGGGGAGTTCTGCCCTGATGATTTTGGTGGTGTGGGCGAGGACCGAAGCAAAGCTGGAAATATGAAGGTTTTGTATGGGTTATTAAGGTCTTAGAATAAGTTAACAATAGCGGATGCCCTTGCATAGTCATCACCATCATCTCAGCCACATGAACATCACAACATCGTCGGCAAATCGAAGGTGAGTGATATACTCGCCATTGATATTGATGTCCAGCTCTTTCCATTCCAGGAGCTTGAAGGCATCTTCCAGTACAGCGGTGAATAGTTTCGGAGATATAACGTCTCCCTGCCTCACCCCTCTCTGTAGTCCTGCCTCTGTACTCACTACACTTCGATATACCGATGGTCAATGCGGCATCACAGCCTGCTGAATCAGCAGAGCCCAAATTTCGACGCAATCAAAGACCTTCCATAGATCCATAGTCCACAAACGCCAAGCATAGCGGCATTGCTCTTCTGTATAATCTGCCGCAGCGTATGTATGTGGTTTATGGTGCTGTAGCCTTTATGGACCCCGGCTTGTTCAGGAGGCTGGAAAGCATCGAGCTTGTTTGCAAGAGGATTCGTGATAACCCTCGAAAATGGCTTATAGAAGTGACTCGAGAGCGTGATCGGCCTGTAGTTCTTTAATAAGGTATTGTCACCTTTAATGGATGACCTTGCGATATGGAGGAACGTGCGAAAGAACTCGTTATACTGATGTTACGCAAATCCTACATCTCGTATGCACAGCAGAGTTTACCGCGCAACAGCATACATTCACTTTCTTATCAATACATAGTATAAAACAAAGTCGCTTTCGCTGTATGTCCGTATGTATGCTTAGATCTTTAAAACTACGCAACGGATTTTGACGCGGTTTTTTTTAATAGATAGAGTGATTCTTAAGGAAGGTTTAGACTACCTTTTATCCCGGAAAAAATTGATATTCCCGAGGGAAATCCAAAAAGCGCGATACAACCGAACTCTACGCGGGCGAAGCCGCGGGCGGAAAGCTAGTTTATAATAAATTATAAACTAGCGCTTGACTGCAATCCCGCCTGATGGTAAGCATAGTTTACTGTGTAACTAGCATACATACAACTTCCCAACTTCAAACGTGGGGAAAGTGCCCGCCAGACGTAGCATCCGTTCCCCATACCCTTATAATGAAATTCAGAACGGCCCGGCAGAAATGTGCGAACGACAGCAGGTCAAGCTACCCGAAACTGTCAGATGTTCCCAATCAACCTTGAGCTTTAATACTTAATGATAAAGTTGAAAATGTAATAAAGAAATCTGACAGATTGTAGTAGCTCGATGTGATGTCGTCTGTACATTCGCATTCCACCAGTTCTGCTTTAGGTCTCATGTATCGCAGTGTCAGCTAATTAAGTTTAAATTCAGAATTCATAGTACATACTACTGAATAATCCTCAATTCTGTATTCTTCTCTACAAACTCCTACCACGTGCAAACCACTTCTTTACATGTCTAGTTAATTTTTTGGATCGAAGTGTCAAGCGAACGGAAAATATGTATTACAGTAAGTAGTTCAAACCATGTCATAATGTAGAGGGACTACTTTAATAACAGATGTTGTGGTTGATTAAGGATTTTATGCGGGTTTGAAGTAAGGAATTCTTAAGTGATCAAAGTGAATCAGGGCCAAAGTCAGGGTCTATTCTAGCAGCTTTTTTCTGCGACTGAGTATAGTGATTATACTCACAGTGTAGCATTTCCAAACTCATTCCTGGACACGTTCTTGGCGAGACACTCCGTGAGTTTCGTACTGTGGGCGTTAATATCCTCCAGCAGGTGTACCTTCACCTGTCCCAGGAACTCGTTGATCGACTTGTTCATCTCGTACTTGGTATAGTTTCGTGTTGATATCAACTGTAACCAAGAAAGGTGAACGTCAAATTTTTTTTATGTTACTGTATAGTTTTATCTGTTCTAGATAGAAGCATAAGATGATTCTTCCGTACAAAATAGTGATGTAAGGAAAAGTCCTACGATTCTCAAGAGGTCGTCCTCCAGATCCCGAGGTCTTTGAAAGCTAAAGATTTAGAATTTTATTTTATTCCGATAGTGTGTAGTTGCAACTTTCATTGTCAATAATAAATTTTCAGCTCAACATTCGTCTTCCTTCCGCACTCAAAATTAAAATCTAGTCATTTATCCAAATTAGTCTGAGAATCAGGACTTTTTAAATGTCAAAATTACATAAGACATTAGACAGTCCCCCCAAAATGCCCGCCTTTCGTTTTTACTTTCAATCACAGTCCTATAGATTTAGGGCGGGTTGTTTCACGTTCACTTAACGCATGCGTAAAAGTTAAAAATGGTGCTAACCATCGTCAAGTCAAAAAATGAGTTGTTTCACAATACGTAAACGTTAACGCACGCAAAAAAGATACGATTACGATAACTGACGGGTTGTTTCACGTTCACTTAACGCATGCGTAAAAGTTAAAAATGGTGCTAACCATCGTCAAGTCAAAAAATGAGTTGTTTCACAATACGTAAACGTCAACGCACGCAAAAAAATACGATTACTTTAACCGATGCTCTGAGCACTGGTTAACGTAACTTATGTCAAGTTGTGTTTAGTCCGCCGTGGTGTCAATTAGTGAAAACAACATAAACTCCCTTTTGTATTCGCGAGTTTGGTCTCTAATTGACGATAGTAGGTAGTTCATCTGATGATGATACAAGTACCGTAAAAAGAAAAAGAAAGGTGTTTAGCAGCCCAAGTTGTTTATTTTTTTTTATATTACTGTTGTTGTCTGTTTCTTTACAGAATAACACATCTTTATATTTTTCAAGCGAAGATTGAAAGCGATCTTTCTCATTTTTTGTGAAGTTAGTGAAATGAAATGAAATCGTTTATTAAGCAAGTAGGATCACTGATCACTTTTACACGTCATGTTTTATTTTTTTCCGTTCTCTAAAAAAAATATGTTTACATTATAGAATATACGTGTTTTGTTAGATTGCAATGTTTAACATATACCTACTTATTAAGGCCTTAAACATAGTAACTATGTTTAAGTGTATGTAGTAGTACGAGTGAGTATAGTAATTTACTTACTTTGGTGTGTATGGTGGGGATTATATAAATAATAAATAAATATATACGGACAAATCACACAGATTGAGCTAGTCCCAAAGTAAGATTGAGACTTGTGTTATGGGATACTAACTCAACGATACTATATTTATAATTATAGATAAACATCCAAGGCCCAGGCCAATCAGGAAATGATCGTTTTCCATCATGACCTGGCCGGGGTTCGAACCCGGGGCCTCCACGTCGCAAGCAGGCGTGTTGACCGCTGCGCCACGGAGGACGACAATGTTTATGTTTGGTTACTATTGTTACGGGCTAGGGGTACTTAAACGCCGGTTAAGGGTTACGAAATTTATTGGCAACGAAGGTACAGTTGGTTGTAGGCAATGACAAGTAGAATGTCGCTGACGTTGCACCGAAGTCTTCCCTTATGTCCACGAAGTCCGTGTTGTAAACACACAATAACAGTACAGATGTTACTTCACGTAGTACTCGAAGTTCTCGTTATAATTGTCGCAGTAGGTTTTCTTTAAGATCGCTTCTTAACTGTCGCTGTTTTCGTATCGCTAGTCGAGTGTAGACTGACTCTGAGCCGGCGTCACGGCGCTTTATATAGTCCAGCTGATCGAACATTCCAGATTCCTCTAGACGTAATAATAATAGCACATAACTTCGAGGACACTCGGAAGTACCTACAGTAATTCCCGGAAACGGGTTTCTAGAAATTTCGATGTCGACACTTTGTTGACAAAACTGTTGAGACCTGTACCATTCGATAGGCCGTCCTAAGTCTAGTAATGCGTTTTATTATTGTACCTGGAAAATGTCTAGATCTGGAGGAATAGGGCTTAAAAGTGACTCACTGCATGTCACGCGGTATTGAACCTTATGCCGTCGACATAAGGTCCATTTGTAACACTATGTATTATACCTAAGCCGGCTATTAATATTGTAACATATAATTGTTTTTTGTCCCAAATATATAAAATAAAATGTATCCATTTTTCGTCAAAGTATAGCTTTTCTATAGGTACACAGTTTTCTAATAAAAACGGACTTAATTTATAAAATGGCACGAAGTTATTTCCCACAACAATAAACAATAATACCAAGAAAGTTAGATAAACTACAGCACATGACAGTCGCCTAGATAAAATTTGCTGGGGCGATGTGTGTGGCCGGGTACATCGTTGCAACGCAATGTATTCGTGCGCAGACGATGTAGCATCGGGGCGCTGCTGTCGGTAAAGTGGCGCGCTTCAAAGGACTTGTCGCGACAATATTCGCTGGAGTAGTCACACCTACTTCACTTCAGTGTCGTCCAGACTTTGAAGTAGGACTGACGTTCTTTTTGCATATTTTTTACATTGTTTTATTTGTTGTGTAAACATGTAATAAATAATAATTTATTGACATATAATGCAAAGCCACTGCTTCCTCCATCGTCTCGGCCGCACAACTAAACAACGAATACAGTGTGACCAACCTTAAATTAGAGATCCTGCCCCACTTAGACAGGAAACCTGACAAATCCTGCCACAATCAAAACCACAAAATGCCAAAATAATGCCAATATAATTTAAAAGTTTAAAATAAATAAACACATTATTTTTTGAAGTTTTATTTAAAACTAGCTGTGCCACACGGATTCACAGGCTTTTTTTTTTAAATGCTTCGCTCCTATTGGTTGCAATGTGATGCTATATGGCCAAAAGCCTTCCTCGATGAATGGGCTATCAAACGAAAAAAGAATTTTTCAAATCGGACCAGTAGTTCCTGAGATTAGCACTTTCAAACAAACAAACAAACTCTTCAGCTTTATATGTATATTAGTAGGATAAATAATAGATCTTAAAGTCTAAAAGTGAACTGAATTAAATTACACATTCCTATTAGCATCGTATTCTTCTGGATCACTTTCTTTATACATCGCTTTTGTCATTTCTTTAGTTGGCTGGAATGAAACGCAGTCACCATATTCACTAATGCCCTGTCTAACAACTAAAATAGAGGCGACATGTTCATTAATAAATCTGTTCGGCGTTTTTGTTTTATCAGATTGATTTTCAAGAATATCCTTTCACAAGCAGCATTCGGCTTGTTTTTGAACCATTACCTCTTAAGGTATTAATTTTTTAACCATAATTTAATTTTTTACATTTTGGCATTAGAATTTCCTTCTAGAAACATTCTAAATTTTTTTTTTTTAATTTGACATAAGAATTTTTGTCTAGATACATTCAACATTATTTTCTTTTGACATTTCTTTTTAGGATTTTTATTGTTTTATTTATTTTGTATTGTTCCTAACAACAAATTGCTCTGTTCTCTGGTTGTAACTCATGATTCGAAAGTGCTTGTATCTAAGCATACTTGAATAAAGTATTATTTGAATTTGAATTGGATACTGCATCCTACTCTTTTTGTGGGCTGTAGCGGCTAGCGGCTATACTATATTGTTAATACTGCCGAAAGTGCCAAATCCTGCCAGATTTCTGAAACGTCAAACAAAAGTGCCAGAGAGTAAAATAAAGGGCTAAACCTGCCAAAAAGGCAGGATCCTGCCACATATGGTCACACTGAACGAATATTCGCCGTAGGCCGATTTCTGAATCTTCGCCCGCCAATGAGAAGAACATCGTGTATGTCTGACAAGGACAACAGATATTTTGCGCGCCAACGCGACACGAATCTTCGCCTGCTAATGTAACCCCGGCATTTAACGAACGTTAAACATCATCAAAGTTACGTTAACGGACGTAACTTTTTGACGTACGTATGTTACGATAACCAACCGTTTGAAACAACCCGCCCTTAGCCTCTGCCATTGTACATAAGTGTAGTACGTAATTCTCTCGCTCGTCTTTTCGTAAAACATAAACCACTCACCTCTCTGATTGCCATGTCCCAATGGAACTCATTCTTCAGCGAGGTATACACGTCGTCCAGGCTCATGGTCTGCAGGTGGCACAGCAGATTGTCGTACTCCTGCTTCTTAAAGAGCTGTAGGTTCAGCTGCTTGAACCACGTCGTGAATTGGGAGCAGACTGTGCATTGGCTGGCAAAGAAACTCATTAAAATTATCTTCACCATCTTTAAGAAAATGGTTTATATACT
Source organism: Sesamia nonagrioides (assembly GCA_017933935.1). Classification (NCBI taxonomy): domain Eukaryota; kingdom Metazoa; phylum Arthropoda; class Insecta; order Lepidoptera; family Noctuidae; genus Sesamia; species Sesamia nonagrioides. The sequence continues at coordinate 153,168 of JADWQK010001171.1, forward strand.
ACTTTGGTTTAGATAATTAAGTAACGATGACCTTATCTAGATTTTTTTATAAATATTATCTAGCGCTTGACCGCAATTCCGCCTGATGATAAGCAGTGATGCAATCGTTGATGGTAAAGCGTGCTAGTTTATTAAGAGCCTATTCACTCAAAAAGCTGAGTGAATAGGAAGGAAGACGGCAGTTGAGAGCGAGGTGATGCGATGTTAAACCCAACAACACGACCAACAATGCTGCGCCAAAGGGAGATTGATCTGGAGACTCTCCACGACCAAACTCCCGACACAACAACATTTGGCTCATCGTACCCGGCACACATCGCAGCACAACTGCTCAGATCCGTCCTCCGTCAGATTGACATGTTCGTACAAACCTAAGTACTTCAAAAAATAAATTATTTATCAAAGGTAAACAAAGAAACCACATGACGTGATTTTTCGACTAAACATAATAACAGGCCCTCTCGTAATTTCATCATCAACCTTTTTATCGTCCCACTGCTGGGCACAGGTCTCTTCTAATACAGAGAAGGATTGAGCGTAATCACCACACTTGCTCAATGCGGGTCGGCGATTTCAGACTTAAAGTCCAGGTTTCCTCAAGATGTTTTCCTTCACCTTCAGTCATTGGTATCCAAGATATACTTAGAAAGTGCATATAACTTTAGAAAAGTTACATTGGTACTTGCCTGACCTGGAATCGAACCCGCGCACTCATACTTGAGAGGCTGGTGTTTTAACCACTAGGCCACCACGACTCGTAATTTAAAACCTTCATAATAAAAAGTAAAAAAACTAAAACCCAACTACGACAAAAAACGACGCTAAAAAAGTATAAAACAAGATTTTCAGAATACTGAACTGAACAAAGTTGCTAATGTAGTTGCAAGTAAATGGACACAGTAGACTCTACTAAGATGCCTTCTTTGTAAATTGACAATAATGTCATACAATACTATTCTGAAGTATGCAATATTCACTATGAAGAGATAAATTTTAATGTTTGGAAAACCGCAGTCACACGTTATCCAAATGCTACGGTAGGTATGTAACGTGTGACTACGCCTTTCCAAACATGAAAATTTATCTCTACATAGTTAATATTGCATACTTCAGAATAGTATTGTATGACATTATTACTGTGTCCATTTACTTGCAACTACATTAGCAACTTTGTTCAGTTCAGTATTCTGAAAATCTTGTTTTATACTTTTTCAGCGTCGTTTTTTGTCGTAGTTGGGTTTTAGGTTTTTTACTTTTTATTATTTGTACTATTTTGGTAACAAAAGTTAAATTGACGAACTAAAAACTAGGTAGTTAACATACATCTCTTTTGACTTATGTATCGGCGTATAGTAATATGTAGAGATATCCTATTTTACTATTTCTTAGCGCGTGGATCGTAGCACGTATAGCAACGGTTTCCCCGTATGAAGCTCCCGGTTTTTCGTAGTAGCGACGCACATTTGTGTCGATGGAAGCGAATAGGTCATGAATTAGTGGATGAGGTCGTTAGTATAAATAGATTGGATGTTTCATATATTAAGAGGACCTGGGAAGATTTCTTAATCTATTTAATTCTGCTAAAGATCGACTGTTATGTGGATTTTTAAGTAATTTATTATGATCCAAGGTACTTATAAATAATCCCTCTATGGTTTTGACTCTACTGAGAGCGACATAGGCCTGTCCTTTAGCAAACAATGACTTTCCTAGACCGATAACTTTTTTATCTAGAGTACAACCTTGTAATTTATGTACAGTACAACCCCAAGAAAGAATCAGCGGGAGCATTTTACGCTGAATTTGCCCAGAACCCCTCAAGCCGTCAAATTCAGTGAGGCAAGGCTCGATTTTGATAAGTCCGTTAATATCTGCTTTTATGGATGCGTCGTCAAATTGTATGAGAACAGCGTTTAGCTGTTCTCCTGTTCCAACTGATCGAACCGAAGAGCAGGCCATTCGAAGGCCTTCACCACTCCAATCGCATCGCATACATAGCCTGTCAAAATCATAACCCTCCTTTTGCTTTGCCGTAGTCGGGTAAAAATTACAATCTCACCTCGGTAATGTGGGGAAATTAGAAGTATTGTTTGATAGATTGAGTCTGAGACCAGACTGTGATCATTAGTAAAATTACCCCTTTTTTGTATTGGATGCGAATTCCCAAATGACCTCTCCTGCTCTGGGCAGAGCGGAAGGACGTGTCAGACTTTAAGAATTAAGGGCGTTTGAAGGGCGCTTCAGGCGTAAGCCAGGGCCACGGTTTCTGACCAACCCGCAACCTTGACCCAGGAGGCATCGGTCTTCGTGGACATCAAGATCTGTAGGATCGCTTAAAACAAACTACTCAACCTAAATTAAAGCTGTGATTTTTGCTAAAGCATTGTTATTACCTGTTATTCAAGAACAATGTGCTAGCATCGACTCCGTTGCTCAGTATCGCAAATGAGATCTTTGTCAGCGTTTCCTTGGACAACAGCTGCAAAGCCACCATCCTCAAGTGCTGTACCTTCTCGTCTGTTACCCACGCTGGGTTCTGAGGCGGTTTTGGTCCGTCCCTGATGAGGTCGAGTCTTGATTCTATTTTGGATATGTCCGCATCAATTGCGGTGTAGTCTACATCTTTGGATAGTGATAAGGAGTTTTCGTAGCCCTGGAAATTGGAACACATTCAGATTGTATTTTCTGCGTCACTAGTTAACTTTTGAAGTTCTATAAACTGGTCCTTGTCCTGCTTGTGCGTATTTAGTGTTGCATTTTATTATGAGTCTATTCACTCTAGCCTATTTCCTCTAGTATGTTTTGGCCATATTGCCAGAAAGGATGGAGACAACCTCAAATATGTAATGGTTACTGGGAACGTGAACGTACGTTCTTGAGGTCGCGTTTCAATAACCACCTTATTGAAAACTGACCAAATTCGTTCAACTCTGGACTCCGGCCTGCATGATGCTATACTCGCGGCCAGGGATCGTAACAGATGGCGAACTATTGTAAAGGAGAGGATAATTCCACATGGACATCACGACCCTCAGTAATGAGAAGAACGACTTGACGAGGAGGAGGATTTTTTTTTTAAACCGTTGCCTCGCACTAGGAATTTCTTCTGCATCGTGGGTGCATTTACAAACATATAAACTGACATAATCAAACAGCCAAACCCGGGACAACTACTTGTAGCTCATACAAATATTTGTTCCGTGCGGGAATCGAACACTCGATATGCAGTGCAGTATAGTTTAACCACTGCGCTAATCGTACCGTCATAAATATGTATATCTCCCCCATCCTGTTGCTGTGAAAAAGATGAACTTTTTGATGGCGATACTGGTAGTAGTGTATAACCACTTACTTGAGATGCAAATAGCAGTGGCGGTAGTTCCTTATACAGCTCCGTCTTGTCCTCTGTACAGATCTGTTGCTTGAGGTCGGACCACAGACCGCTCCGATCCGGGATGTAGTCGGACAGCGTGATATTGGGTAGGCAGAACGATTCCGTCTGATTCACGTCGATGTCGTGAAGAAGTCGGACTATCTGAGAAGAATAAAGTTATTATCAATTATTCGGTATTGAGACTCAAGTTTATTAGCTATCCCAATGCACTCCATAATTTCAGTCGAATGACTACCACTGCAGTATTGAATGCAGCGGTAGCCCAGTGGTATCGGTCCCGACTTACAAGTTGTAGGTCGTAGGTTCAGTCCCCGTCAGGCGCTTTTTCTTCTTCTTCATCAGCCTATAGAGGTCCACTGCTGGACAAAGGCCTCCTCCAAGGCTTTCCACAATGACCGGTCTTGTGCTGCCCGCATCCATCGGCTTCCCGCAACCTTCACCAGGTCATCGGTCCACTTTGTTGGGCCTCCATACGCTGCACTTCCGGTACATGGCCGCCTCTCCAGAACCTTACTGACCTATCGGCCATCGGTTCTACGAGCAATGTGCCCCGCCTACTACCACTTAAGTTTAGCGACTCGAAGAGCTATGGCGGTGATTTTGGTTCTTCTACGGATCTCCTCATTTCTGATTTGATCAGGCGCTTTACTTTGTGTAAATTATTTCATAAACATGTAAGGTACGCAATCGCTACGTCATCTTCAAGCCACGCATCGCATAGAAATCAAGACCGCCCGCTCTGCGAACGCGTTATATTTGGTATATATGTAGTATATTTTAACGCGTTATGTTGGTGCTATATCGCTCGCGCGCGCATCTGTCTCATTTCTTTTAGCTACTTACAGAATCTGGTAGGCGCGTTCCTATTGGACGATCGCGACGCCTTCATAGCAGTACTGGCACTACTTCAGCCAAAGATATTTTGCACTTAAGCATCTTGTATGTATCGAAAATATACGTTCCTATTTTTACACTGCTACCTTTGCTTTTATTTTATCACTACCTTCATCGCCGCTACAAACACTTCTCTAAAAACGACTAAGGAAAACATTTTGAGGAAACCGGCATGTCCGAGAGGCAGAAACTTCGAAGACATATGACATCTACCAACGTACACTGGGCCCGCGTGCTTCCTCTCACCGAGAGGAGGCCTATGTCCCAGGAGTGGGAACATTAGTCTGATTATGTACTACCACTGACTTCAAAAGCTTCTTCTAAGCATCCCCTCTTCGACCGGTTTCCGAATCTATCGGATTCTTGCTACCTTCACGAAGTTATTAGTCCACCTTGTGGAAGGTCTTCCAGTGATATGCCTCCCGGTACGCAGTTACCACTTCAGAAACTTTCGGCTTTATCGGTCACCTTCTTCACACTTGGATCCATAAATCTCCTGAATTCTCTTATATATTGAGATAGATGCGAATAACAAGCTATAACGGAACCACAGCAGTTGCAGTAATTGAAAGTCAGGTATGAAACTTTGGCCGTTTTGTTAAAAGAAACCAAATGAATATGTTTTAAAAGCAGCCCATTATGACGTGAAGACACCATTGTTGTTTCAGTGTTAGACAAAGATGAAGCTATGCAGAATAAATAGTGCTATTCCTTTTCCACAACTACACAAGGATGGCGTTAACACGTCATAATACAGCCCCAGGAGTCATCATCATCTTAGCGTTAATCCCAGTCGCATCAGGAGCTTTTTCAGCTTTGAAGTCTGGGGTCTGCTTTATTGCTGATTTTGACTAAATTTCGATATTTTCCGTTAAGTGACCCGTGTTCCGGAACCCAAAGGGGATATCGAAGCATTGTAGCTAGGCCAAAATGTTGAACTTTTTTGAGGGCTCCAACAACCCGTAACGACTGCCATTAGATGTTCGTATGGCAATCGGGGCCAACGGCTTAACGTGCTTTCCGAGGAACGAGGCCAGGCAGGCCAGTGCAAATATTCATATTCATGCATACAAATATTTGCGTGCGCAGCGGCCGCGTTCGCTACCGCTGCGCCACGCAGGCTATCAAGTACAGCTCCAGGAGTGTCGCGTGGAAAAAGACATATCAGAAAAAAAGCTAATAAAATTTAAATTAATGGAACTTACATGTATTTCATCGAAGTTACTGAGCAGATCTTCAGCGATGTCGAAGCTGTTTTCCAAATAACCTAGGAACTTGCTAGCATAGGGTCCATTGTAGAGATTCCTGAGGAGTTTCCACCAGTCCTCACCAGCCAGGAAGCTCAGGATAATGTCATAGCTCTGCATGTTGGACTGCAAGTACTTCAGGTAGATAGGAATGCTCAGCTCGTACGAATGTTTGGTAGAGGTTCGCAGTACGTTTATAAGTTGTTTTCTGTGTAATAGACGAAATTTTTGTAAGATTTGTTGATAAATATCCCACCAATTCCAACTCCAATTTCCCATATATTTTTAAATGGCCTGTTAAGAACGAAAATATGTAAGTAGACTTACCTCCTGCTTAGAAATTCAAATACATCTGTAATATCATCTTCACCAGTTTTCAAAGTGTCCACTAGATTCATCAAACTTTTCCTTGCAGTTTCGTAATGTTTAACTGTTACATTTTGTACAGCAACATATATGAGACCATATGATTTGGAACAGATATAACTTTTTACCCTTTCATCACTAACCAATATCTTTTTCATAGCATTTGCTTCCAAATCATTGCACATTTTATCAATGGCATTAACAATACTATAGTTCTCATTATTAGTCCATATAACATCTGTTAGTATGTCAAAGTGTATGTTTAGAGCGTCCGATGGTTTTCTTTTAAACAAATATTTGATCGTTTTCAAGTCACCGGCGACTGTTTTTGTTTGTTGATCAGTAGCTGGGTTTAAGTTGTTTATATCTATTTTATTGATCTCTGTGGAAAGTATATTAATAATACTGACAATTCTAGTCAAATAAATATGTGCTACGAATTGTTTCATATTAATTTCGTTGAATGACCGATATGAAGGACTTTTTTCATCGAATTTGAAACTTAATACTGCATCGACAATTTTCTCGAGTTTTCCTTCGATTGTATTCATTTTAATGTCATCATCGGTCAGTAGAGTTTGGTTCTTCTTAGATATTTCTGTCAAGTAGTCTGCTAACTGTACAGCTTTGGTGTAAGCGTTTTCAAATCGGCTTGTTAGATTTTCCACATGAATTGTGAAGACATAATATTGCTGAAAATAATAGAAATATCTTAGATGTTGACACTTCTTCATTTGCGCTTTCATTGTTTCCTAAACAGGCCAAAAGATGAAGAGGCAAAGTGAACCAAAGAACCCACAAAGTTTTGTAGTATTATTGGCGATAACTTTGTGTCCATATAATAGACTACGGTATTACCGTATTAGTTATAATTATGAATGTAATCAGAAAAGATTGCAGAACTCTAAGGCCTCGATTTTTGGTCTTTAAACAATCAAAATATAACATTTTAGTTTCATACTCACAGGTTTAGAGAACACATCAAGCAGCGTGTTGTCTCCTCTTGGCAAGGAGAGCCAATGTAGCAGAGAAGGACACACGAATGGCTGGACCTTCTTCATAAAGGTGGTGTCGATGATGCTACCTGGAGGAATCACCATGGAAGAAATAACGGCCCCACAGTCCCAGAACTGAGATTGAGTTGCCCGACGAACCTGATAATGTTAAAATTCCAGTTTGAGTATAAAATTATATTTTAATAAGGGTCATCATCATACTCCTGCCCTTATCCCAATTTATTTGGGGTCGGCGCAACATGTCTTTTTCTTCCATACATCCCTATCAGAAGCCATCTCGGCAGTCACCCCCTTCTTAGCCATATCATCCTTCACACATTCCATCCATCGTTTCTTTGGTCTTCCCCTACTCTTATAGCCATCAACATTCATAATTAAAAACTCTCCTCACGACATTCTCCTCATTTCTCCGTAACACATGCCCGTACCATGACAACCGATTTCCACACAACTTTTCAGCTACCGGTGCCACTTTCAGACTTCCTCTTATGTACTCATTTCTTATTCTATCCATTCGTGTAACACCACACATCCCTCTTAGCATTCTCATCTCGGCTGCATGCAATTGCCTTTCATTCATCCCTTTCGTAGCCCAACCTTCTGATCCATACAAGACAGCAGGTCGGATCATGGTTTTATATATTTTCCCCTTAAGTTTAAGGGGAATGCGGGAGTCGCAGATTGTTCCCGTGACCTGCCGCCATTTCATCCACCCAGTGTTAATTCTGTGCTTAACCGTCCGATCTATTTCGCCATCGCTTTGCACGAGTGAACCGAGATACCGAAAGCCGGAGCAGATTGAGAGAAGTGCGCCATCAAGCGCTATGGCTCCAGAAGTGGAGAGACCGCCGAAATCGCAGAACATATATTCGGTTTTGGTTCTGCTGATTTTCAAGCCAACATTCTCCAGCTTCTGTTGCCATTTCTCCAATCTGTTTTGGATCTCAGGTCCATCTTCACCGACGAGAACAATGTCATCGGCGAACAGCATGCACCAGGGTGCCTCCTCCTGGATGTCCGACGTAAGAGCGTCCATAATCAACAGGAAGAGGTACGGACTTAAAGCCGATCCCTGGTGCAAGCCTACCGCCACACTGAACTCGTCGGTATTGCCAGCAGCCGACCGGACGTAGGTACGAGATTGACTGTACATAGCACGAATTAACTCTACATACTTCCCAGGCAAAACTTTCTCTTTCAGGCCCCACCACAGCACATATTTAAATAAGGGTTTTCATCTGAAAAGCCTTATTAAAATATGCTTATTAAAGCATATAATTAATGTGTTTTTTCTTATATATAAATTATAAGCTACTGCTTGACCGCAATCCCGCCTGATGGCAAGCAATGCTGCAATCGTTGATGGTAAAGCGCGCTAGTTTATTAAAAACCTATTCGCTCAAAAATAAACTGAGTGAATAGGAAAGAAGATGGCAGTTGAGCGGGTTGATGCAATGTTAAATCCAACAACAGGACCAACGATGCTGCGCTAGAGGGAGATTGATCTGGAGACCTTCCACGACCAAACTCCCGACACAACAACATTTGGCGCATCGTACCCGCCACACAGGCAGTGTTATGCAATAACCAAGATATTCCTCGTTTATCAAGAAGAGAGGGTGAAAAGGTTAACACATTTCATATCTAAGTTACCTGGGTCATAAACCCGAAGTCCCAGTAGGAGTTCAGCAGCACTCCGATGAACTGCGGCATCTTGTCGTAGAGGATGTAGAGCCCCGTGCTCCGAGTGAAGCCCAGCACTTGTAGTATGTTCGCGTTTGGTTCTGTAAACAATGTAAGAGATAGTTATTATTAGATCATAAGTTTAAAAACTATAACTATAATGTAAAATACATATTATGTACCTATATGTATAAATCGGGACTACTGTAAATGTTTGTATAATGAGAAAAAGACATAGAGCGGTAAGTCCAAATAAATTGGAACGAGTAAGAAGATTATGTTAGTAAGGTACTATAAAACTTTTTTGTTTATAAGAAACCTGAATATAGTTTGTTCAGAATAAGCAACTGAAGCGATTCTAATCATTTTTACACCATGTTATATTTTTCCCAAATAAATAATAATAAAATTCTTTCAGTGTGGTTACCGAGCGCACAACACAGGTGACGGTAGATTATAGTACTAGGTACGTGCGCATAGCTGGACAAGACGGCGGTGCATTGACCATATTTTTGTTGGGATAGCCAAGTAAGATAATAACTTGGTAGCTTTTCATGATATCTTTTTGAAATTTTGTACATAGATTCCTTACCTAAACATACTAGTCACGTGTTTCGGGTTTCGAATAAACAAAAATAATATTGTATATCTCCTAACGTACACGTAACAGTTTGACAATCAATCTTACAATGATTGTCAAACTGTCAAGTTTTTGGCTATAGTAACAATTGTCAAAGATCGACAATTGACAGCCGGCACTAACGGTTTGACGTGTGTTACGAGGCAGTAAGAGGTATTTCCATGTCATAAATGGTCACTCAACCACGAACTAACTGTGACAAGGGTAGCTTAATCCCGCGAAACTGTAAAAGCAATGCATCATTACCATTTACTTCCGTAAAGTAAGTCAACAAGTCAGTGGCAATGTTCTCGAGGATGATCGAGAGGGATCCGAAGAAGTGCTTCCACGCCTTCCTGCCGAGCAGTCTGCAGTCATCATCCATGTTGACGATGCACTTGGAGTACCTCTCCCAGAGGTTGTTCATCGGTACGTCGCTAGGGATCGACGAGTCGTTTATTGCATTGAAGACTATGTCGACCTTTGTGAAGAATTTCCTGTCAAAGAAGAATTGCATAATCAGTTTTGAAGTGGTTGAAGTTATCAACTACTTTGCGCGCTTCTAATTTCTTCGTATTTTCGTAACATAACACTTGTATCCTCCAAAGAGTTTGAAGAGGTAGAGGGAGGTTTGGAGGGGTTTGGAAGGGATTTGAGGGACCTTCATATTGTCCACTTTATTTAGCCTTCCGTACAAATGTATGATTTTATAAATGTTTCAAAGTGTGATGATTCGTTATGTCAGTCAGCTTCTAATGTAGTGCAATGAGTTTAATGTGACAACGTAACATTTATGAACAAGAAGATCTCGAATCTGAAAAATCTGAGAAGTTTTTCGGTGTTAAGCCATAACATAGAATGTCGGCAGAAGTTATCACCTACCAGACAAAGTGTTGCCGTCAAGCGATGCGTTGTGTTCCGGCATGATGTCTGGTGAAGTCTGGTCTGAGCAGTTGTGTTGCGATATGTGCCGGGTACGATGCGCCAAATATTATTGTATCAGGAGTTTGGTCGTGGAGGGTCTCCAGATCACGCAGTTTTTTTGAGTGAATAGGATCTTAATAAACTAGTGCGCTTTACCATCAACGATTGCATCACTGCTTACCATCAGGCGGCATTGCGGTCAAGCGCAATTAAAAAAAAAAATACGTAAGACATACGCCAACAATCAACTGTTGGCATATGTCTCATTATACTTTTGTTTTTCTGTACAAACCTTAGCACAACATCTCTCTCCGTTGTATTGAGTGCCTGCACAGCATACTGCAAGGCCTCCTTCAAACCGAGGTGTCCGTCTGCAGTGTCATTGAACACGTACTGCATGGCATCCTTGGTGATCAAGACATCTTCCACCAAGGAATCGAACATAGAAGAGAACCGGAGGAAGAGGTGGGGCGGGTAGTCAGTGGTGTTCCATGTTGAGGGGATCTGGAAAGTAAAAATATTTTTTTAAATTGTAGATGTCATAAAACGCTGACTGACAAATCTTTTCATAACGCGAATATTCCATACAGCTCGTTAGAGTACAGATATAGTCAAAGTAGATTATACTAGAACCACGGAAAGTGAATGAGTATTTATGTAAACAAAAAAAAAAAAAACAGTATTAACAAAACTTAATAAATAGTTTTAAGTTTGTCTTTTTTTTTAATAGTTATAAACTAGTGCTTGACTGCAATCCCGCCTGATGGTAAGCAGTGATGCAATCGTTGATGGTAAAGCACACTAGCTTATTAAGCCTATTCACTCAAAAAACTGAGTGAATAGGAAGGAAGACGGCAGTTGAGCGAGGTGATGCAATGTTTAACCCAACAACACGACCAACGATGCTGCGCCAGAGGATGATCTGGAGAGCCTTCACGACCAAACTCCCGACACAACAACATTAGGCACATCGTACCCGGCACACATCGCAACACAACTGCTCAGACCCGTTCTCCGTACGGCTTCACCAGACATCATGCCGGAACACGACGAGTCGCTTGGCGGCAAGACTTTGTCTGGTGGGTGGTAACTTATGCCGGCGGCTGATGATTAAAAAACTAAAAGGCTTCCAACGTGTCGTCTTCCATTCTGTTCTTCATCTGTTTTGTGAGCAATATGCCCTGCCTGCTGTCATTTGCCTTTTGTCCTTCTCTGTATGAGAGGAGACCCGTGCCCAGCAGTGGGACTATAAAAGGTTAATGATGATGATGATGACTGTCATTTAAGTTTTGCATTTCTTCGTTTTATGTCAGCCACCTTGATTCTCCTGCAGATGTCTTCATTTCTGATTCGATGATGGAGGTAAACTTACCACCACCAACCAAGCATAGCTGTTTCCATTATGAAAGAGGCTTCCATAAACGTGGTCGCTCACAATGGGTAAGCGACCAAGTTTCAGTGCCATAAGTCATCACTATCAAGACGTCCTGGTCAAAGATTTCCATCTTGAGACACTGTGGTACCAGGAGAGACTAAGGCTAAGGCTAAGAATTTTCCCTTTGCTGCGTCACAGAACTCCTTCCCACGATCGAGACTAAAAATAACATAAAATTCTACATTTCCAAAATTGTTACTTACTTTGACATAATTATTCTTAGCAGCAAGATACTCGACCCATTCCTCTATGAAGTCCTTATCCAAGCACAGTATGGTTTCTATTCCCCTCACAGCGTCTTTAGAAGTAAGGTTCATCTGCAGAAGTTCTGACAAGCTGTTGTTAGAACATGGCCATGGGGGTTCAGAGTTCATGAGGGCAATTATTGGGGCCACCTGCAAATGTAATGAGTTATGGTTAAAATGAGACAAGTCACGGTTGATTCAACGTACTCAAATACACAAACGGTATGTTGTTGACGGTAATCGCCGACACGTTGGGGGGTATCACCGACTGTTCGTCGACGCTCGTCGACAGCTGCAATGCATCTGCCACGAATGCATGTCGCTTGTGTGTATGCTCATATTTTTTGCATTTTTGATTCTTTAGTGCCTAAAGGAAGATTTAGTTCGTCGTGTCTTTCGCGTTGTGTTCGCGATTTATTTGCCAAAAATGTAAACAAATGTGAATTAGTGAAAAAATAAATTTTTGTTCCTAGACAATAAAGTTTAGTTTAAATACATAGCTTGTTCAGAATAAGCAACTGAATCGATTCACATTATTTTTACAATTATATTATAACGTTACCTAACTTTACGTTATAATTTATCCCAAATACATTTAGAAATTGTTGCAGTGTGGTTACTGAGCATACAACGGCGAAGGATTTGTTGACCATATTTTTGTAGGGACAATGAAGTAAGATAACAAGTTCATAACTTTGTGGTTTTTGAAATTTTGTACATAGATTCTTTACTTAAAAATACTGGACACGTGTTTTGCAAAAACAAAAAATAACGTATATGCTTACATCCGTGTCACCACGCATGATGATGTCCACAGCATCCACGGTGAGCTGTGGGATGTTCGGGATAATGCTGCTGAGTGCTTCCACGGTTGTCGGAGGTAGGTTACTGGTATGCGTGCTATTTGTCACTAACGCTGAAAAAGTAAGACCGTTTGTTAGAGTGCTGATAGAAGGGTGACTGAGGAATGACTTTTGAAACAGGGCTCAATATTGGTACTTGGTATAGATGTCCCAGCCAATTGGTTAAATTATCCGTTTAGTGAACCGCTTGGCCTTTAGAAGTGGTGCCCGCTTCGCTCCGCGCTCTCGGCTCGCATTCGGTTGGTGACAGGTCTTTTTTTTGTCTCCCGGGGGCGGGCGACGGAGTCTGTTACACTCTTATTGACCAAAACCACCCCGGTGTTCCATCTCACTCCTACACCGGGGGTTGCGAGAACGAACGCTGCTTCCGCAACCTCGGATTGGTGCTGGCCCACCGTTGTGGGCCTCCTCGGGTCAGTTGGGGGGAGTGAAGTGTATTACTCCCTCCGTGACGTCTTAGAGCGCGGGGAACACTTCGCGCTTCCACCTCGGGTCTTGATGCTTGGGGGTCTAACCTAACCCACTAGTCAGCGTGCTGTAGCTTAGTTACTGCGACCATTCGACTCGCACGTTATTCCTTACAGTTCCAACTTAGACCATAATTTATTGGACACTAACTTTCCGCCCACGGCTTCGCCCTCGTGGAATTCGGTTATATCGCGCTTTTAGGATTTCCCTCGGGAACATCAATTTTTTTTCAATAAAAGGTAGCCTATGTGCTTTCTCAGAGTCTAAAGATTGTCTGTGCCAAATTTCATCAAAATCGGTTGAGAGGTTTAAGCGGGAAAGCGTAACAGACAGACAGACAGAGTTACTTCCGCATTTATAATATTAGTATGGATTATGGAGGTCGTAAGTTAAACGGCCGGTGTTCCGTTAAAAAGCAAGGCGGTTAATTAATTAGCTCACTAAACCTGTGGGTTGCGACATAGATATTACTGATTGTAGTAAAACTCAATTTAAATATAAAGAAAATTGTGATAGACAGTTGGCAGTGACATCGACTCGTATCATATTACTCTTTATTATTTACAACATACAAATTACAAAACATAAATAATAAAAAGTAATAAAACTAAAACCCAACTACGACAAAAAACGACACTGAAAAAGTATAAAACAAGATTTTCAGAATTCTGAACTGAACAAAGTTGCTAATGTAGTTGCAAGTAAATGGACACAGTAGACTTTACCAAGATGCCTTCGTTGTAAATTGACAATAATGCCATACAATACTGTTCTGAAGTATACAATATTCACCATGTAGAGATAAATTTTCATGTTTGGAAAGGCGTAGTCACACGTTGACAAGGTGCTACGGTAGGTAGGTATATGTAACGTGTGACTACGCCTTTCCAAACATGAAAATTTATCTCTACATGGTGAATATTGTATACTTCAGAACAGTATTGTATGGCATTATTGTCAATTTACAACGAAGGCATCTTGGTAAAGTCTACTGTGTCCATTTACTTGCAACTACATTATTAGCAACTTTGTTCAGTTCAGAATTCTGAAAATCTTGTTTTATACTTTTTCAGCGTCGTTTTTTGTCGTAGTTGGGTTTTAGTTTTATTACTTTTTATTATTTGTACTATTTTGGTGTTAAAGTGTATTTGTGGCGCATAATATTAACAAAAGTTAAATTGATAAACTAAAAACTAGGTACTTGACATATAACATCATTTACATCTACACGCACATATAACAACGTAAGCCTGAAGGCATATAGTGCAGAGGACATTTTTATGGGAGTTTCAGCTAGTTATCAAACTGTTTCCGCCTTCACCGCGTGGAGTTACTCCCAGCTTATGTCGTTTTCATTAGTGCATTACATATTCTATTAATGTTCACATTGCTCTACATTGCATTAAGCGATTCACAGTTCCCGTGATCCGCGCTTTACTCTTATCTATACTAATATATAAAGCTGAAGAGTTTGTTTGTATGTTTGTTTGTTCGCGCTAATCTCGGGAACTACAGGGCCGATTTGAAAAATTATTTTTGCGTTGGTTAGCCCATTAATCCAGGAAGGCTTTAGGCTATATAATATCATATCATATCATCATCATCTATAGTAATATATAAAGCTGAAGAGTTTGTTTGTTTGTTTGTTTGTGCGCGCTAATCTCAGGAACTACTAGTCCAATTTGAAAAAATCTTTTTGCGTTGGATAGCCTATTAATCCAGGAAGGCTTTAGGCTATATAACATCCCGCTATCACCAATAGGAGCAGAGCAGTAACAATAAATGTTGCGAAAACGGGAGCTAACGCAGCCGTACATATTGCCAATAGGAGCTGAGCATGACTAATTCCACGGCGCCCGCCGGCACGGCTGGCGGCCGCTAGTAATATATAAATCTGAAGAGTTTGTTTGTATGTTTGTTTGTTTGTTCGCGCCAATAGAATAGAATAGAATACTCTTTATTATGTACACCATATAGATTACAAAAACATAAATATAAAAAATTTACAAAGGGTGACACAATGGGCGGTCTTATCGCTAATCTCGGGAACTACTGGTCCGATTTGAAAAATTCTTTTTGCGTTGGATATCCCATTAATCCAGGAAGGCTTTAGGCTACATAACATCACGCTGCGACCAATAGGAGCTACTACCATGCGAACGAAGTCGCTGGCGGCCGCTTGTCGCTCATATTTAACATCATTAAAGCATTCCTGTAATTATGTACAAGCATAAAGTACTCACATGTTGGGCGTCTCTCTGAAGGACCGCATCAGAAATGAGGTGACCCGACAGAGGAGCAGAGTTACCGACATAGCTGAGAGGATTAGCAAGCTGAAGTGGCAATGGGCTGGTCACATATGCCGCAGGACCGACAACCATTGGGGTAAACGAGTCCTTGAGTGGAGACCGCGTCTCGGCAAACGTAGCGTAGGACGCCCTTGGGCGAGATGGAGCGACGACATCAAAAAAGTGGCTGGCGGAGAACTGCTCAGGATCGAGCTTGTTGGCGTGCCATGAAGGAGGCCTATGTCCAGCAGTGGACGAGTAAAGGCTGATGATGATGATGATGATGATAAAGTACTCGTGAAGCTCTTTCACGTGATACCAAAGACGGTATATTTATTTTAATTTTATATTAACATAGAACTTTTTGTCCGCTAGAGGGCGCAATACTATATTTGGTGACAAGCTTTATAGCTCATAACAAACAGAATATCAAGGCCCTTCTTATGGTTCTACAGTGGTCTTATTCTGATAAGTAGTAAAGAAGATAGGAACGAAAAGATGTGAATTATATGCAACCAGCCCATGAATACAGGTAAGGTCACAAGCAAATGCTAGCAATATATATATATTCAAAATCTACAAGTAAAGCGCTTTCAAATGATACCAAACACAGCATATTTGTCTTAACTTTATTTTTTTACTCTGTATGTTTTGTCCGCTACAGGGCGCCACATTAGATTTTGTGAAACTCCATATAGCCTATAACCAGCGGACAATTAAGGCGCTTCTAATGATATGTCATTTGTCGAATTCTGATAAGTAGTTTAGAAGTTACGAGGGAACAGATGAACATACATACATACATACATACATACATACATACATACATACATACATACATACATACATACATACATACATACATACATACATACATAGCCTGTCAAAATCATAACCCTCCTTTTGCTTTGCCGTAGTCGGGTAATAATATATGTTCTTATCTTGTTGTTATTTATGTTGTCAAGTAATCTTCATAATATGAAGATTTTACAATGGATGACGGAATGGGCGGTCTTTTACAGACAATCTTTTTTTTTTTTAATAATTATAAACTAGCGCTTGACTGCAATCCCGCCTGATGGTAAGCAGTGACGCAATCGTTGATGGTAAAGCGCACTAGTTTATTAAGCCTATTCACTTAAAAAACTTATGAATAGGAAGGATGACGGCAGTTGAGCCAGGTGATGCAATGTTATACCCAAGACCAACACGACCAACGATGCTGCGCCAGAGGGAGATTGATCTGGAGACTCTCCACGACCAAACTCCCGATACAACAACATTTCGCGCATCGTACCCGCCACACAATGCAACACAACTGCTCAGACCCGTCCTCCGTATGGCTTCACCAGACATCATGCCGGAACACGACGAATCGCTTGGCGGCAAGACTTTGTCTGGTGGGTGGTAACTTCTGCCGGCAGCCGATGTTATGGCCTACCACCGTTAAAATCTTTGGATGGAATACCTAAGAGGAGGAGAGCCGCGAGAGAAACAAAGAGAGTAGGGGTCTATTTGCATTTATTTCGGTTTATTTCCTGCCATAAAAAGCAAACAGTACTGCAAAAATTAAATCTGACCTAAATTGCCGCACTAAAACAATATTCACTTTTATTCTTCACTATTGTCTACATTTCTGTTTTACTTCTCCTTTCGCAAATCTGCTGGAAGAATTTTTTTAAGAAATAAGCAGCACAAAGGTGCTGCTTATTTCTTAAAAAAATTCTAAAAAACAAAAAAAAGAAAAAAAAAAATCAAAATTAAGATCTAAGAACAAAGGTTCTTAGATCTTAATTTTGTTTTATCCTTATGTATTTTATTGTGTGTACCTAGATAATAAAATCAATAAATAACAACCGGTAGATCAGACAGGCTTCAATTATTTATTTTCTTAAGCTATTAGGGCAAGTTAAGTCTACGGACTTAACCTAGATTCTTGAATCAGTAAGATTGGTGTTACCTGCAACCAATTTGACAGTTTCATCGAAAACACTGACGGGTCCAGCGGTGGTTGTGATCGCGTACTTCATCCTCAGCCAGAATTCGCCGCTCACGTCGAACAGACCACGGTCCAAGATGTCCAAAAAACGGAAAAATAGTTTTACGCTGGAATGGAAGAGTTAGAGGAGATCAAAAAATTGTGCAATTCAATCATAGTTGAGAATGAAAGGGACAAATAGCTGTTTGTCAAACACGGATGTAAGGTTTATTCATGTCTAGGGAAAAGGTAATAAAATATTGTTACAACAATACCGTTTTGTGGGACGGTAATATATTTTTATTTTTATTACTTATAAACTAGCGCTTGACTGCAATCCCGCCTGATGGAAAGCAGTGATGCAATCTTTGATGGTAAGGCGCGCTAGTTTATTAAGCCCAATCACTTAAAACAACCTTAGTAAATAGGAAGGAAGACGACAGTTGAGCGAGGTGGTGCAACGTTTGAGGCGACCTGACGCTGCCGGCAGTAGTGCGAAGAATGGTCGGTAGCGCAGTGTCGTGGGACGCGGTGGTGTCCTTCTGCGAAGACGTGATGTCGCAGAAGGAAGCTGCGGAACGGGAGAGGGAGATCTCAACTCCCTTCCCGGGCCGCAGAAGACGCACCGGGCGCCGAAGAAGGGCGGATAACGCCCTCTTCCGCCCCCCATGAATGGGTCCAGGGGCGAGGGACATGAGGAAGTCCCCGCCCCCTATTCGATGGACCCCGAGGCGGAGGCGCGCGCGAGTGTCGGCGCGCGCCTCTGAGGTGATGCACGGGGTAGTTTAACACCCCACTACCCCGTGCAGGAGACGAGGCCCGGACAGACCGGACCAGCACGAGAGGGTGGGGCCGTGGAAGAATTTAGACTCCCGCGGCCCCAAGCGCGCTCGTGATAGAAGAGATACCGGGGTGGTTTTAGTCAGTAAAAGTCTGACAGACCCCGTCGCCCACCCCAGGGCGGCGGACATCCTATGAGGATTTCCACACCGAAAAAAAAAAGGTGGTGCAACGTTAAACCCAACAACACGACCGACGACACAACGATACGACGATTCTGCGTCAGAGGGAGATAGATGTGGAGACCCTCCACGACCAAACTCCCGACACAACAACATTTGACGCATCGTACCCGGTACACATCGCAACACAACTGCTCAGACCCTTCCTCCGTACGGTTTCACCAGACATCATGCCGACGAATCGCTTGGCAGCAAGGCTTTGTCTGGTGGGTGGTAACTTCTGCTGGCAGCCGATGTTATGGCGCTATGATAAAGCTTCGTATTAGTGTGGTGGTCTAATAGTGTTTTGGGATTCGCAAAACAAAAAAAAAAAAAAAAAAAAAATTGTTTTATATTTTAATGCCTCATCTTTTTAAATTATATGTTATTAATGACTTCTTACATACATTATAATGTAGTAAACGTATGAAATTAATGTATGTGTGTTACTGCAATCACGTTTCATCTGTCTAGAAAGATTTGCCTAATGAACAGAATATAGCAATGGTTTCTTGATGCTCGTTCATTAAGATACACTTAAATTGTCTCTTCAGTGATTCACAGCTATTTGTAATTTTCCATATATCACGTAATAACTTTTTTGTTTAAAGCGCACTTGAAAGGAAAATGTTTATTAAGTTACGCTTATAATATCGCGAGTCTAATGACAGATGCTCATTTTGACCTCTTTGATGTAATTATATTTAGCTCACTTAATAATATATTGGCACATCTGCAAAACATGTGAAACTGAGTTTATTACATGTCCTTACATTTATTAGATTCTATACCAGGACCTCGAACCCGTTAAACCTTGCGTTTGGTTACTAGTATAGACATGAATGTGTAAAAAAACGTAAAATTAACTCATCAATTAATTTACTGGCACTACAACTCGGTTACTAGCTAACAATATCCCTTGGTAAGAATGGTTGATGACATTTAGGCTCAAAAGCCCTAAAGTTTGACACCATGACCATCCATGACTTATCAAGATTGATAAAAGCCTGTTAGGGCAGGAGCAATTGTGACAATAACATCTCCAAGAACCTTAACAGACAACCCCATAAGACTTCAGAGATTTTATGTTAGGATTTTTGAATAGTTTTATAAATTATTGCAAATGGGTTTGAATTAAAATTTTGGAATACTCTGCAGTAACAAGGAATTATAACGCTCCAAAATTGAAAAATACAACTGTGACGTTGCATGGCACGTGAATTAAACTGTTATTACTTTTGTTCGGTCTTCTTTTATACCGCGTACATCGAGGGACTGGAATAATTTGCCAGCGGCGGTGTTTCCGTGTGACTACAATTTAAGTGTCTTCAAGGCTAGATTGAATAGGTTCTTAATAAACTTGGGCGCTTTGCCATCAACGATTGCATCACTGCTTACCACCAGGCGGGATTGCGGTCAAACACTTGTTTATAATTTATAAAAAAAAAATATTACGTCATGTGGTTTTTTGTTTATCTTTAGTTCACTGCCAAAACTGATGCAGTATATGACAAAATCTGTAACTGTTTCTACGTACCTTAATCTTAGACTTCTGTCCATATTCTTAAGTCCAAACCAGAACTCCTTGGCTTCATCGAACAAGGACTCCACACGCTTCTTGGTGACGTTATCCATGTTGTAACTGTTGTACTGGAAGAGGTACGTGTAGTCTCTGTCCAGCTTCACGTAAAGGGACTTCAGGTTGTTGATGAGGTTATTCCAGTTTAGTTGCAACACTGGGTGTGCGGAGTTCTTTATGGTGGTAATCTGGAAGAAATAATAATAGTTGGAGCAGGTTTTCTGGGCAGGAGGTGGCGGCTGTCCCCAGGAAATCTCGCAGAACATGTATAAACTCAAAGTATAAACTGGGACCTATACAGGATGATTTCCGTCTATTTGCCGTACACACTACACTACAAATACCTAATGTTTAATGTAGATGTGCTTCTGTGTGGCGTCAATCCGCGAGCTGGGTCTGGAGATAGCGCCTCAGAAAACTGAGGCGTTATGGTTTCTCAAACTGCCGAGCCACCCAGTTCGTAGGTCCATGTCGGAGATGTGCAAGTCCAGGTGGGGCGATACATAAGGGGTGCTAGTCGAAGAGCCTCCACGTGGCGCACCCTGGGCAACGCCGGCCCCAACTGCCCACCGAGTTCTGGTGGACTCTTGGGTCCGGCGGCAAATACTTCACACGGGGAAGGGCCAGGTTTCAATCACCGATCATCCTTGATGGTCGTTGATGGGAACCTGGCTATTAGGGGTTCGCATGCATCCGCTTCCACTCTGTTAAGCAGAGTCGAAGTGGATGCATGCTGGGGTATACCGTAATCCCTTCGGGGACCGGGGGCTGTCGGGGCGTTTGTCCGGGCCACGAGGGGACACCTCTATAAAACGGCCGAACCACGGGCGGCATATCCCGTCTCTAGGTTATTGCAGACCTGACGGACTAGTAATCCGTCGAACATTGCAATCTAATCCTAAGTTTTGGGTGGGGCTCGGCGAGAGGATGAATGGCTGGAGGAAGTCCAGTCGTTAGAGCTCCCCACTGTAGATACCTGCCGCCCTCTACAGTATGTAGGCTTACCTGGAGTACGACGCTCTGCTCTTGTGTTGACTTTTATAACGCTAATTTTCGTGGGACTTGATATGGAGAACAAAAACAAAAACCAAAACAAAAAACGGACTGGAAAAAAACAAAACAATGACTTACGGCGAGCAATATCGGACCTGATTTGCAACACGGACGGCAACGAATCGGAGAGGAAGGAGACTGATGCCACTTGTGCGACCGGACGGTCGTCGGTGATCACGGTGGCATCAAGTGAGGGGGCACGCAACGCAATGTCTGCCCAAAGTGGTTCCGTGGGGGGCAGAAGGAAGGCCACACGGAAGCACTGGTCAAGCGGCGCGTCAGAAGGTGAGGGAGCTGGATCCGGAAGCCCGGAGAGACCAGCTTCCAAGATCCTCAAGACGGGAGCTGGCAGGGGTGGGTCCCAACACTCGGTGGGGCTCTCCCAGGCCAGGCAGTTTCTGCGGGACGGACCGTCGGACTCGGAGTTCACTTTAACTGACTCCGAGACGGAATCCCGCCAAACCGGACGTACCAAGGGGACTGGCCCCTCGATGGCTGCACCTGAAGAACTTCGGGCGAACGCTGAGGAGGGGGCGGCGGCCATTGAGGGGGTACTGAAGAAGTCCAAAAACCTCAAAGGGACGTGCATCCGGGAGATTAGGGATGCTTCGAGCAAAATGCTCAAAGCCGTCAGATCCCTGGCCTCCCGGAAAGAGGACGATGAGGTGCGGCGGCTGAGGGCCGACAATAAGCGCCTTCAGGGGCAGCTTGCGGCCCTACAGAGGGAGGTGACCGAGCTGCGTAGGGCTTTCTCCGAAAGGGGAAGCCCTCGCGGCAAAAAGAAGCGGCCACAGGACCCAGTCCCGGAACCGGTCCCGGAGCCACTCGGGGCCGAGCCAATTACCCGGGAAGATTTTGCCCGGGCAATGGAGGCCTACCAGCGCGCGGTGATGAACCACATGGGTGGCATCATGACTGCGCGGCTGGAGGGCCTGGAGAAGGACGGCCGACTCCTGCCGCCTAAATCTCACCGACCCTCCCTGGCGGCCGACAAGCGGCTGAGTCAGCCCCCGGCGAGAGAGAGGCGGGAGGCAGAGCCGGCGACACTCATGCCGCCGGCTAACCTGCCCAAGAAGGCAAGGCCGGCCCTGGGGAAGAAGCCCAAGGGACCGAGTGCGCGCGGAGGGGCAGAGGCCCCTGCCCCTGAACCAAAACGCGCCCTGGAACAGGTCGCCGGAGGCTCCAGAGAGGTGCAGCCCCTGGTCCTGGAGAGGGAGTCATGGGCCACGGTGGTGCGTAAGAAGCAGAAGAAGGCCGCCGTCGCCCGTGCTCCCACTCCGGGCCCGAAGCCTAAGGGGCCCAAACCGGCGGCCCCCAAGAAGGCCCCTAAGGTGCCGCAGAGGCCCGCCGTGCTGATGGCCTTCAAGCCAGAGGCCGTAAGGGAGGGCGCCACGTACGTGGACGTCCTCAGGAAGGCGAGGGCGGCCATCAGCCTCACGGAGATTGGAGTGGTGCCGGGTAAAGTCAGGAGGTCGATGACGGGAGCCGTCCTTATGGAGCTCCCGAAAGAGACCTCCCCCTCCCAGGCCGACACCTTGGCCAAGAAATTGACCGAGGTGCTCGGGGAGGTGGCCGAAATTACCCGGCCCACAAAAATGGCGGAGATCCGTGTGGCGGGCCTCGAAGAGTCACTGACGCCTGAAAAGGTGAAGGGCGTCCTGGCCGAGGCGGCCAAGTGCCCTCCCGACCAGATTCGGGTGGGCACCATAGCCCTGGGGGCGAGGGGCACGGGCTCGGTCAGAGTGTCCTGCCCCGTAGAGGCCGCGAAGGGGCTGGCAGAGCGGGGCAAAGTGGTGGTGGGTTGGAGCGTCGCTTCAATCCACCTACTGGAGCGGCGCCCCATGCGCTGCCGCAGGTGCCTAGAGGGGGGGCACACCGCGGCGCTCTGCCCATCCAAAAAGGACAGGAGCGGCCTGTGCTTCAGGTGCGGGCAGCCGGGCCACATGGCCATGGGCTGCAAGGCCCCTATAAAGTGCGCGCTGTGCGCAGATAGGGGCCTACCCAGTGGCCACAAAATGGCGGGTAGGGCCTGCAACCCGCCTCCAGTTCGGGGCCGCTCCGTAGTGGGGCCGACAGCGGCCGGCTCTGCTACCACCGCTACGGAAGGGACACCGATGGACACTGCTAATGCCCAGTAGGTCCATCGGTGTCATATTACAAGTCAACGCCAACCACTGCGCCAGGTCGCAGGACCTGTTGTGCCAAGACATGGCGGAGTGGGGGGCGGATTTGGCGGTGGTGTCAGAGCCATATTTTATTCCGGCGTCGGCCGGTTGGCTGGGGTCATCGGATGGCCTGGCTGCGATCGCAAGACCAGCCGCGAGCACCGGTCCCCCTATCGTTCTTAGGGAGAGGGGTCCGGGGTTTGTTGCGGCGCAGTGGGGGGGATTAGTGGTCATCTCCACCTACTTCTCCCCCAATCGCAGCCGGGCCGAGTTTAATCACTTTTTGGCGGCCGTCGAGGGAACGGTCCAGAGGGCGGCTCCACGCCCCGTGTTGGTGGCGGGAGACTTCAACGCCAAGCATGGCGCGTGGGGGTCTCCCGTCACGAACGGTTTCGGTGAGGACCTGGTGGAATGGGCCCACTGCTTGGGTCTCCAGGTCCTCAACCGGGGCAACACCCCGACGTGCGTGAGGTGGCAGGGTGAATCGATAGTGGATATCACCCTGGCCACCTCGACCCTGGCCAACCGAATCCGGAACTGGCGGGTAGAGACGGCGGTGGAGATCTCGGATCACAGGTACGTCCGGTTCGAGATCTCCACGGCGGGTCCTGCGGCCCCCCTCCACCTGGGCCCCGCGGCAGGCGCCTCCTCATTCCCGAGGTGGGCGCTTGCGCACCTCCGCAGGGACGTCGCCGAGGAGGCGGCGGTGTTCCGAGCGTGGGCTGAACCGCCGGCCCACCTCACTGGAGACGCGGACGGTATGGCGGACCTCCTCGCTGAGGACCTGGAAGTGGTCTGCAGCGCCGCCATGCCGAGGGCCCGGGGCTACCGCCGGAGGAAACAGACATACTGGTGGACGCAGGAACTCGCTCACCTGCGTGCCGCCAGTATGGCTGCACGGCGCGCCTACCTGAGGTGCAGGAGGCGCGCCGTAAGGGGGCCCGGCGAAGAGGACGGTCTTCGCCGGGCGTACAGAGAGGCCCATCGAGCCCTGCGTACCGCCATATGCAGGGCAAAGGTCGCTGCTGCTGAGGAGTTTCTGGCACTCCTCGACAGCGACCCCTGGGGGAGGCCGTACAGGGTGGTGAGGGGGAAGCTGCAGGGAGCGGCACCCCCCACCTCCTGTATGGAGCCAGGGCTACTCAGAAGGGTCCTGGAAACTCTTTTTCCGAACCCGGGACCCTTCACGCCCCCCAGGATGCCCGCCTCCAGCTCATCCACTCTGGAGGTGTGAACTGATGGGCCTCCCGTAACCGACGGTGAGTTGGACTCCGTCAGGGAGAGGCTCCGAGCCAAAAACAAGGCTCCGGGCCCGGACGGCGTCCCTGCGAAGGTGTTGGCACTAGCCATGGAGCACCTGGGGAATCGGCTCCGAGCGGTCATGAACACATGCATCGCGACGGGCCGCTTCCCCAGGAGATGGAGGGTGGGCAGGCTGTGCCTCCTTCGCAAGGACGGACGTCCCCCCGACTCACCGTCGGGCTATAGGCCGGTCGTGCTCCTGGATGAGAGCGGCAAATGCTTCGAGAGGATTCTCGCCGCTCGCATCCAGGAGCACCTGGAAAGCAGGGGACCGCAGCTGGCGGACTGCCAGTACGGCTTTCGGACCGGCCGGTCCACGATGGACGCGGTGGCTCGCCTCAAGAGGTGGACTGAGGCGGCCACAGCAAGGGGTGAGGGTGTCGTCGCGGTGTCGTTAGACATCGCGAACGCGTTCAACACCCTCCCCCACGAATGCATAGAGGCGGCACTGAAATTTCACGAAGTGCCCCTCTACCTCTGCGCCCTCGTGTCGGACTACCTCTGCGAGAGGAAAGTCCTGTACGAGGACGCAGAGGGTCGCGTCCAGTCGTGGACCATGAAGGTAGGAGTACCCCAGGGATCAGTGCTTGGTCCCCTGCTCTGGAACCTGGGGTACAACTGGGTTCTGCGTGGCGCGCTCTTGCCGCGAATGGATGTGGTCTGTTTCGCGGACGACACCATGGTCGCGGTGAGGGCGCGCGAGTGGGAGGAGGCGGTCCACCTCGCGTCGGTCGGCACCTCTCTGGTCGTCCGACGCATCCGCCTCCTGGGGCTGGAAGTGGCCCTTGAGAAAACGAGGGCCATGGCATTCCACGCCCCGCGACGCAGAACCCCGCCGGGGCTCCGTATCCGGGTGGAGGGGGTCCAGGTTCCCGTCGAGGTGCACATAAAGTACCTCGGCCTGATCCTGGATCCCCGTTGGGACTTCGAGGAGCACTTTAGGCTCCTCTCCCCGCGGCTGTGTTCTGTCGCAGCCGCCCTCGGACGGCTCCTCCCCAATTTGGGGGGGCCGAATTCGGCGTGCCGTCGGCTGTACCACGGGGTGGTACGGTCGATGGCACTCTACGGAGCCCCGGTGTGGGCGGAGTGCCTATCCCGGCGCACAGTGGCCCTGCTGCGGAAGCCGCAGAGGGTCATCGCGACACGGACCGTGCGGGCGTACCGCACGGTCAGCCACGGGGCTGCCTGCGTGCTCGCGGGCACGCCGCCGTGGGAGGTCGATGCACGGGTGTCCCAGGTGCATCAACACCGTGTCGCGGCCCGGGAACGGGGGGAACGACCCGCCTTCGAGGAGGTAAGGCGGGTCAGAATAACGGCTCAGGGGGAGGCCCTGAGTCGGTGGAGGGAGGCACTCCGCACACCAGCTGCCGGCCACCGGACGATTGGAGCGATTCGTCCGGTGTTGGAGGGATGGGTTGGGCGCCGGCATGGCAGCCTCACCTACCGCTTGGTGCAGGTACTGACCGGACATGGGTGCTTCGGTCACTACCTGCACCGTGTCGCCCGTCGGGAGGAGTCGCCGCGGTGTCACCACTGCGACTCTTTCGACGACACGGCCGAGCACACCTTGTTGGAGTGCCCGGCCTGGCGAAACGAGCGCCGCGATCTCGTTGCGGCGCTCGGAGGCGGACGCCTCTCCCTGGCAACCATGGTGCGAGCCATGGTTGAAAGTGAGAGTGCATGGGAGGCTGCCGCCTCCTTCTGCGAGACCGTCCTCTTGCAGAAGGAGGCAGCGGAGAGGGAGCGGGAAGAGGATGCTCTTGCCGCTCCCCTCCGGCGTAGACGGGCGGGGCGAAGAAGGCGGGGGACGTACCCCCGTCTCCTTTAGCCCCTGAGTGTGACCAGCGTGTGTGGGTAGCTCCCCACGCGCATTGCACCGGTCACCACGTCTGGGGATTATCCGTTCCCGGGTAATCCTCCCTAGGCGCGGAAACCGGCCTAAATTAGGCCGGTAAACCCTGAGAGTGGCCCGGAGTCAGATCTTCGGGCCGAGCCCGGGTCACTCTCAACGCAGGGCTCGAGGGAACCGAGTGTCTTTAGTGGGTATTCCCGGCTCCGGCCGGGCGAGTCCCACACACGCCGTTCGCCTAGCTAGCGACGGTACGGTGCGTAAATGCATTTTCACTCGTACAAAAAAAAAAAAAAAAAAATAAGGGGCGATACATAAAGTATCTTGGCGGCGCAAACTTCTTACTGACTAGCTTACTGGTTAGCCAGTAAGTGATTACAGCTGCCGCAATATTCCAAGCCCGCCGAATTATTGGCCAAGAAGGAAGCCGCCGAACGGAATCAAGAGAAAGCTGATCCTGCTCGGAGAAGGAGGCGTCGGGGAGGCAACTGCCTTGGCGCTTAATACGCCGAACACCGCCTACCTATCGAGGTAGATGGACCTTTGGGGACGTGGGGATACAGAGCGGGGACTTTGCCCGCCCACTAAGGCCCCAGGGAAGACGGTGGCACAGTGGTCACGTGCTACCGTGCATAGAAGACTTATGGGAGGCCCTTTAGAGTCTCCCCTGGGATGTGCCTTACAGGCGTTGCGCAAGGGATTCCAGAATTGGTCTTTTAAGAGGAACCGGAACCACCTCTATGCGCAGATGGTGATCACCGGGGTGGTTTTAGTGAAGTAAAAAGGTACTATCCGATTTCATTCCTCGGGGGTCGGGCCTTTTGAAGGTTTCTCCCCGAAACCAAGATGAAAGAATGAAGAAAATAGATGTTTATCTGTAGTTTGTAAGACAAAATTGCCGTGGATTATTCCACTCTAAAAATCTGTAACATGACTTGACAACTGAAATAATAAGTATTGTGACGTCACGTGGTATTTCTGTTTACCTTTACTTAGCTGCCTAAATCGATGGAGTAAAGTAATAGTTATAGATGATCTAAATAGTTAACTTACAGCTTTTGAAATAGCAGAGTCAGCTGTGAGTCCGTTCTCGATGGCAACTGTAGCGTCGCACAGAGCTTCTACTAGCTTCACCTTTCTGTCTGTCTCTGTTGGTAGTTCTAAATATTCAGTCGCTGTTTCCACACCGTTGCACAGCATGTCCTCGCCGTAGGTAGACAGGGCTTTATAAGTCTATCATGGAAAAATTTAAGCATTATTTCTGTCATCTATATATGTAAGTAAATATAAATGAATTGCTGTTCGTTAGTCTCGCTAAAACTCGAGAACGGCTGATCGGATTTATCTTATCTTGGTATGGAAATGTTCGTGAAGGTCTAGGAAAGGTTTAAAAGTTGAGAGAAATTCAAATGATTGCCGGGAAAACCATAAAAAGAGCCCTTTTCTATTTCCCATACAATCTTTTAATCATACAATCGTTTTTAGTTTTTTTTTTTTTACAAAAGTTTAGGTCTTTTAATTATCAATTGAGGCAGTACGAAGTTTGCCAGGTCAGCTTGTCATAAATATAATCATGACCAATTACCTCATTATCTTGATACATAAAAATTATCGTAAAAAGTAAAAACACAGAAGTTACTTGGACAAGTGCCTTAATTATAGTTATATTTTTATAGCTTTTACAGTAGCATCTGAACATCAAAATTCACAAGTTTACTTATAATGAAATATAATGACCGTTTTGTTTTCAGTAATTCTCTACCATATTTATACTGTAACGCAATAAAATCTTTCTAAAAATCAATAACCTCCATTAATTTTATTCTTTGCTATAAAAACACTTAACCTTACCTTATCCTCATTCAGTGCTGTCCTCAACAGCGTCACAACCACATCAACGTACACATCCTTGAAAGACTTCGCCTGCGCTGCCGTGGTCTGCTCCAACTGTTCGTTAATGGCCGACACCAAGATAATGACGTCATTCAAGTACGGAGAGATTTTGAAGTCAAGAATCGGATTCTGCTGGACGATTTCTTTGGCTAAGGCTCCGTGGAGTACTATTCTGAAATAAAATAAACAACATGAGAAAATAATTATGTTATACATCATCATCATCTCAGCGGCGGCGGTGTTTCCGTCGAACTACAATTTGAGTGTCTTCAAGGCTAGAGTGAATAGGCTCTTAATAAACTAGCACGCTTTACCATCAACGATCGCATCGCTGCTTACCATCAGGCGGGATTGCGGTCAAGCGCTGGTATATAAATAAAAAAAAAAAGCGGTATAATCCCGGATGCCACCGCGGCTTTCGCGTTGGAGCCCGGGGTCCGCTTTCCTACATATACGCTTCCATTTCGCACGATCTCTGGCATCCCGCGGTGTGAGATTGTTGACACGCATGACATCTCAACAACATCAAGCCAGCGCTTCTTTGGTCTACCTCGCTTGTTCCGGCCCGGCGGAGGCGCCACGGCAAGACATTTGTACCCAAGGAACATGCCGGCTATTGTAAGAGAGGACCGTACCAGTATAGGCGACCCTCTCGCAGTTTCTCTGCTGTCAATTACGTTATATAATAAAAGTCTGTAGTACAATATAACTGGAATAAAAATGGTTTATAATATCACCCTGTGGTGTATAGCACAAGATGATATGTAGTACGAATAGTAAAATAAAATAATAACGATAGTAAAACAGTGTCATATTTGTATATATATGACACTGTTTTACTACATTCAAACAGCTAACACGTAATTGAAAAGACTTTTCTTGTACTTATTGTTCCATAAATAGTATCATCATCATCATCTCAGCGTTAATCCGAGTCGCATCGGAAGATTTTTCAGTTGTGGAGTCTAGGGTCCGCTTTACCAGTCTAACTGCTGATTTTGGCTACACTTCGATATTATATATTCGTCTGACCTCCACAACCCGAAGGCGATATCGAAGCATTGCAGTTAGATCAATTGTTGGACTTTTGAGGGCTCCAACAACCCGTAACGACTGCCATTAGCTGTTCGTATGGCAACTGGGACCAACGGCTTAACGTGCTTTCCGAGGCACGACCATACCAGTGCAAATATTCATATTCAAGCAAACAAATATTTGCACTACGCAGGGATCGAACCCACGACTCTACATACAGCGGCCGCGTTCGCTGCCGCTACGCCACGGAGACTGTCTGTCTGTTCTGTCTGTTTAAGTCTCTTCCATAAACAATATAGCATGCCCTAATTAACTTTGTCTGGGCATAAACATGAATCGAGTATTTAATATCTGATACTATAACACAGGTATAAGTTACCGAGATGATCGCCAACAAAATGAAGTTTTTGTTTTACAAAAATCGATGTGGCGTTTGCTATAAAAACATGAGCTATTTCCGAGTCTACTTACAGCATCTGCTTCCCCAGATGACCCTTCTCTCTTGCCACCTTCATAAGCTCCGACTCTTCTTTCACCTGGAACAGACGGCTCCAGGACACTTCAGGTCTCTTCTCTGTCTCTATCCCCACGAGGGCCTGGCTGAAGTTCTTGAGGACTTGGAAGTCCTGATCGATGGTGTATAGCTGGTTACTCGTGTCCTTGCCCAGAGTCTCTTGGATAAGGAGGGATGCCATGTTGTTTATCTGAGAAAATAAAAATGAACTCATATAATTAACCCTTCATATCGAACGTGGATCCAAATGAGACAAAATGGCTTTTGTTTATATGATTACGGCATTGAACCGATTTTAATAGTTCATTGACATTGTGTTTAAGTGTTCAGTTTTGAATTTATTGGAATATATACAATTAGCTACTCATAGAACGTAGCGGTGGAATACAATTTCAGTTAAAAAAAATCACAACTTACATTGTTCTTAACTTCAAATACTCCAAAAGACTCAATCAAGTCAGTCACAAAATTCTTCCACGCATCACTGCACAGGTGTTTCTTGAGAGACTGTGCATCTGCCTCAGTAATCGCGAAAAACGTTTGAAGTTTATAGACATCGCAGAACATTTGGCCTGGGAAGTTGATTTTTGATGTCAAAACCTGTAAGACAGTAAAAATTTACGATTTATTAAAAGCTTACACGAAATATGCACTGAAATATAGTAATACCACTTGAACTAAACCATAAACATAATTTACCTGAGCCCTCTTAGCATCAGCCAAAGCTTCGAAAGCGTTTCCAACAATATGCGGCGGTACTTTCTTAAGTATTTCAATAGCGCCGGGGTTCCTCAAGGTAACATTATAGGTCAACTGTTCTATATGCGTGTTTATATCAATCACTTTGTACGCGCTCTCCATTAGCTTAGCCAGAAGTGTCGAATAGAACAGTACATCGTGTTTTGTCTTCTTTTCAAGGAACTTGTTGATGAAGTTCATTACTTGGGCTAAGCTGAAATTTGAATCGTAGTCATTAGTTTTAAGGTTGATATTTGTTTTAGACGTCTTTAATGTTTTTACTGGAGGTTCATCATCATCATCGTTCATCCTTATCAACCTTTTTATCACCCCACTGCTGGGCACAGGTCTCCTCTCATATAGAGAAGAATTGAGCGTAATCACCACGCTTGCTTAATGCGGGTTGGCGATTTCAGACTTAAAGTCCAGGTTTCCTCAAGATGTTTTCCTTCACCTTCAGTCATTGGTATCCAAGATATACTTAGAAAGTGCATATAACTTTAGAAAAGTTACACTGGTACTTGCCTGACTGGAATCGAACTCGCGTACTCATACTTGAGAGGCTGGTGTTTTAACCACTAGGCCACCACGACTTTTTTGTAGGTTAATATTGGGTATTTTTGAAGTTCTCTACTTACATACTGAATGCATCAAGCGACGTATCCTTATCCATAGCTTCATTAAAAACAGTAGCTGCATTATGGAATACATTAGATACAGCTTGTAAACCAGGTTCTTGTATAGTATCAACAGCTTCAACTACTTCAATATTGCGCTGTTTGGCAAATACTTTATCCATATACTGAAGTCCAATCACAATAGCGTCAGTAAAATCTTTAATTATTTCAAAGGATTGAGTATCACCAAATGTCGGTTTGAATAGATCCATTAATTTGGGTATTCTAAAACAATTAAAAATACGAATTAGTAAATTTGCGTCGATGGGAGATTAATAATATTTTAAAGACCGATTATTTGGAAACTTACAAACTTAGCTGTATGTAACTGAAGTCTGCCTCTTGACCTTGGAAAATGGAGACCAGCTCCGGAGGTAGAAAGTTCTGGAGCCGCATCATACGTAGCACAGCCGTTAGCATATTGCCCAGAGTACTTAATCTATCATCTCCTGATAGTTTGAAATACATATTTCCCAACTGAAACATAATGGTATTTTATAGGTTTATGGCTGGCTTTACAATATTATTATTAAATCAAATTTTATAAGAAAGCTGAAATTTTAAGGCTGTTTGTAACTCACCATTGTCAAATATTTATTATAATCTACTTGCAATAGTATATCAATAAGTAGCTTTTGTAAGTCCTCTGTTGACATCGAACACAGCTTTTCCACTAAGATGTCCATGTCTTCATGACTTTCCATTACTATAGTTTTATTTAATGAGGTTACTCTGCATCTGTTCACCTCACCTTTCAATAACTGTAAATGAAAAACGCTATGATTAATATACATTTTTACAAATACATTTTCCTTCTTCTTATCTTTTTATTGTTAACTGCATTCTGATTTTATTTACATAGTATTTTCTGTGTTCGCCATTGTATTCGTTCCATCAAAGTGTTTTAATGATAAAGTATAGATTCTTTAGTAACAGTACAGTTCACTCTTATTTTTAATTGATTAATCATTAGTAGAATTTATTTCATTTAATAATTTAATAACACAAGTGAATGAACACGAATTACCTAATGCAGTTAATTTGACTTATCCACTTGTGTTATACAATAAGTAAAGAAAACCCCGTCCGACCCATAAGGATAATAAAGGATAGACAAACACATGACTAAATAAAACATAGAGTTTTACTAACAATACTAATGAATTTTGAAATGGCGGCAGGTCACGGGAACAATCTGCGACTCCCGCATTCCCCTTAAACTTAAGGGGAAAATATATAAAACTATGATCCGACCTGCTGTCTTGTATGGATCAGAATGTTGGGCTACGAAAGGGATGAATGAAAGGCAATTGCATGCAGCCGAGATGAGAATGCTAAGAGGGATGTGTGGTGTTACACGAATGGATAGAATAAGAAATGAGTACATAAGAGGAAGTCTGAAAGTGGCACCGGTAGCTGAAAAGTTGTGTGGAAAGCGGTTGTCATGGTACGGGCATGTGTTACGGAGAAATGAGGAGAATGTCGTGAGGAGAGTTTTAATTATGAATGTTGATGGCTATAAGATTAGGGGAAGACCAAAGAAACGATGGATGGAATGTGTGAAGGATGATATGGCTAAGAAGGGGGTGACTGCCGAGATGGCTTCTGATAGGGATGTATGGAAGAAAATGACATGTTGCCCCGACCCCAAATAAATTGGGATAAGGGCAGGAGAATGATGACTAATGAATTTTGAAATAATCTTTTTTCCGCGAATTAGTTCCAACTTTCCCAAATTTGGTATTTTTAAAAAAAGTAAAAAAACCATTTAGACGGTATTATTATAAGCGATGCGAGCGCGTGCCGCGTGGCTTCCCACTCTGCCCGCGCATGTATTGCCTACCGTACATGTATTAAGTTACCTCCTTTTGCTAAATAATATTTATTTTTTTAGGGGATTTTTTTTTTGTTTAGCCCGGCTTTTTAGGCATTAGTAGGAACAGTTATCGATACCTAGCAATACCTTCACGAATCGGATAGGGTTTTATTTACATATTGTATATTACTTTTTATTATTATATTGTTATCATATTATAATTAATAGAGTTATTTCCAACTAAATACAAACTTACACCTTGAAAACTGATTTCGGCATCCATGACGCTCTGTATCACGTCATCGTTGAGCTCCAACTTGTCTGATATGTAACGCTTTATTTTTCGGGGTTTGGCGAATAGGTCTTTTACTTTGAGACCATACTCTGTAAAACACAATAATATTATTATTGTAATGGTTCTACTTGCTACTGCTTTGCCTTTGAATGTGTCAGTGGGTACGGAGTATACACAACCTGAATAATAACTTCAACTCATCATCATCATCTCAGCGTTAATCCCAGTCGCATCCGAAGCTTTTTCAGCTTCAAATATTCACATATTCATGCATACAAATACTTCCACTGCGCGGGGATCGAACCCACGCCTCCATGTGCAACGGCCGCGTTCGCTACCGCTACGCCATTGAGGCTGTCAATAATAACTTCAACTACTACGAAGATGATGATAGTGGATCGAGCCGGAACTTTAGCAAATATCACCTGTAACATTCCTGGCATTAACATCGTCGATTGCTACATTTATCTGGGCTCCCAAATCTGCAACGATGGCAGCTGTGTTCCCGAAATTAAGAGACGTATCGGGATGGCTAAGGACGCAATGACCCGTCTAAACAACATTTGGAGGAGGAGAGGAATTGGCATTAAAACCAAGATCAGATTGGTTCGTGCCCTGGTATTCCCTATCTTCCTCTATGGTGTGGAGACGTGGACGATCTTGGCCCGAGAACGCCAGAGAATCGATGCTTTCGAGATGTGGTGCTGGAGGCGATTACTCCGAATACCTTTGACTGCAAAGCGCACCAATGTTTCGATTCTTAACCAGCTCAAGGTAAAAACCCGTTTGTCGACCGCAACGTATTTTGTCCTATTTCGGTCACACAATGCGTAGAGGCGATGAGAGTATAGAAAAAATGATTGTCGTTGGGAACACCGAAGGCAAACGATCGCGCGCTCGTTCACCAACCAGATGGACCTATCAAGTCAAAGACTCATCGTCTGCTAAATTCTACGCGGTGGTGAGAGACGCGCTGGATCGAAACCGATGGAGGCAG
Organism: Sesamia nonagrioides; assembly: GCA_017933935.1. Lineage (NCBI taxonomy): Eukaryota > Metazoa > Arthropoda > Insecta > Lepidoptera > Noctuidae > Sesamia > Sesamia nonagrioides. Next base: position 187,502 of record JADWQK010001171.1, read on the forward strand.
ATCATCCGCTCGAAATGCTGCCCCAATGCTGACCACGATCCTCAGACATGAGGGACCGACTGCAGAGAGAGAATCCATACTAATATTATAAATGCGAAAGTAGCATTGACATCCACTAATATATCCATACTAATATTATAAATGCGAAAGTAACTCTGTCTGTCTGTCTGTCTGTCTGTCGGTCTGCCTGTCTGTCTGTCTGTCTGTCTGTCTGTCTGTCTGTTACGCTTTCCCGCTTAAACCTCTCAACCGATTTTGATGAAATTTGGCACAGACAATCTTTAGACCCTGAGAAAGAACATAGGCTACCTTTTATCCCGGAAAAAAATGATGTTCCCGAGGGAAATCTAAAAAGCGCGATGTAACCGAACTCCACGCGGGCGAAGCCGCGGGCGGAAAGCTAGTTACCTATAAATGCGAAAGTAACTCTGTCTGTCTGTCTGTTACGCTTTCCTGCTTAAACCTCTCAACCAATTTTGATTAAATTTGGCACAGACAATCTTTAGACCCTGAGAAAGAACATAGGCTACCTTTTATCCTGGAAAAATTTGATGTTCCCGAGGGAAATCTAAAAAGCGCGATATAACCGAACTCTACGCGGGCGAAGCCGCGGGCGGAAAGCTAGTAGTAAATAAATACCTATTAGTTGTCTAAATATGATAGTGTATTTCAATTAGAGCATTGACATCCACTAATATCATACTAATATTATAAATGCGAAAGTAACTCTGTCTGTCGGTCTGTCTGTCTGTCTGTCTGTCTGTCTGTTACGCTTTCCCGCTTAAACCTCTCAACCGATTTTGATGAAATTTGGCGCAGACAATCTTTAGACCCTGAGAAAGAACATAGGCTACCTTTTATCCCAGAAAAAATTGATGTTCCCGAGGGAAATCTAAAAAGCGCGATGTAACCGAACTCATAAAGGCTAAAGCTAGTATTAAATAAAATCTATTTATCTTCGGATTGCAATAACGAAGATGCAATGCCACTAGTCTCTTGTCCACCAGTCGACAGCGTTGAATTTTTCGATGCTATATTTTAGTTTTGGTTAAGCTAGGATTTATATTTTTGTTATTTTAATCTTAGTTTGTAAACTGCAATCGCTGTGTCTTTGTGAAAATAATAAAATTATTAGGGTTGATAACAAAGAATACCTACAAACAATATTAAATTCAAAATGGTCGTGGTGCACGCATACATCTAAGTTCAAACGAAACACAGTGGCTTACATTTGCTGTTCATATTTTTGACATGATGTATTGGGTACTTACTACTAATATCTATAAATGCTGGCTCGTCCACCACATTTGCTAATGTAGCCAGGATTTTGATAGCATCTGGCATGTGAGCTGCTACATCCAGCACTGAATCATCAAAGAGAGGTGCTAGCTGTCGTTGTAGATGGGTTAATCTGGAAAAGATTTTCATAATTTTTTTATATTTTGCCATCAATAACTGGCCCCTGTTTTGAACGACTATTATAACAATCCCCCTTATTCATAAACGTTGCTTAAAGTTAACTAGTGATTAGCGATTCTTCAACCATACGTTTTGAACTTTTAACGTCACTTAACTTTAATAATCGTTAATGAATAAACACCACAGTGTTTAAGGGGTTTATTCATAAACGATGATTAAAGTTAAGTGACGTGCAAACGTGTAAAATGTATGGTTAATCGCTAATCACTAGGTAACTTCAAGCAATGTTTATGATTATGAATAAGGGGGAAAATTTAAAGTTTTCTAAGGAACTTACTTTGAATTCTCATAAGTGGGTAGTTCGTCATATTTATCCAAAGGTGAACACTCGTTGTTAACACTGCAAATGAAAGACTGCATAAACGTCATCATACCAGCGCTGGGTAGCGCCCGCGCAGGGAACCCACCTAAACAAGTAATATTATAAGGTTAATGAGTACAAAATAACAGAATTAAGAAAGAAAATAAAATATGAATACAAAAAGCAATAAGTGGACAGAAAATACACCTACATTTAACCATGCAAAACAGCCGTAGCTCAGCATAATGCTATGGTTCTAAGTGGGACAGAAGAGTCAGAGCGCTGGGTAATACCGTCAGGATGAGGAATATTTTGAAAGGAACTTTACATATTTATGTATAAGAATACCTAGCGTCATCATCTCAGCGTTATTCCCAGTCGCATCAGAAGCTTTTCAGCTCTGGAGTCTGGGGTGCGCTTTACCAGTATAACTGCTGAATTTGGCTATACTTCGATATTTTCCGTGAAGCGACTGCCGTCTGACCTCCACAACCCGAAGGCGATATCGAAGCATTGCAGTTAGAACAATTGTTGGACTTTTGAGGGCTCCAACAACCCGTAACGACTGCCACTAGGTGGTCGTATGGCAACCGGGACCAACAGCTTAACGTACTTTCCGAGGCTAGACCGGACCAGTGCAAATATTCATATTCATGCATACAAATATTTGCACTGCGCGAAGAATAACTAGGGTAAATACAAACAACAAGGAATGATTGATCTGTGTGAAAGATGAAAAGAATAGATAGAAAGTAAGTGACTCCAAACACTCCAAGAACATAAGGCAAACAATTTAGAGAACAATTAGGAACGCAGACGAAGATACTCATAAGAGAGTATATTGTGCATTTTAAGCTTTTTACAAGGTAATTAATTTAATAGAATCTGTTTTTCGTTTCTTTTTTTAGTTTTCATACGAATATTTATTTGAGTTAATCTATACTCTATACTAATATATGTATAAAGCTGAAGAGTTTTTTTGTTTGTTTGAACGCGCTCTCGCAGGAACTACGGGTCCAATTTAAAAAATTCTTTTTGCGTTGGATAGCCCATTAATCCAGGAAGGCTTTAGTCTATATAACATCACGCTGCGACCAATAGGAGCGGAGCAAAACTAACTCTATGCGAACGAAGTCGCTCGTGGCCGTTAGTATTACATATTAGTTATGCTATAGTTGAGGTCTAAGTTCATATTACTTTAGAGATCAGAGGGATATAATTAAATTCAGTACAAGATAATTTCACATTATCTAAGGCAGTGTGAAAAATTCTATCCTATTAATATCATAAAGGCAAAAAATTAAGGATTGTTGAATGGATGTTTTACGTCAAAACTAATGAACCGATTAAGATGGAATTTGGCATACAAATAGTTTAACTGGTAACGTATAAATAGACCATGATTAACACATACCTATGAGATTGTAACTTATGTGGGTGGTACCATGAGGCTGAGCTAGTACTAAATAGGCGACAAACCAAACCACAGGAAATTACATGAAAGTAAAGTTAACATTGAAGAGATAGAAAACCTCGAAAGTTAACATTGTGTCATCACGGAACGGTCAAAGAAATTTAAAATGTTTAATTGCATGCAGCTCGCGTACTTAGTGCTACGTTTGGTGTTTACTAATGAATTCGTGCTAAACACATCAGAGGGGCAAAATCTCCCTTGTGAACGTTCTTATGTCAAAATCTTGCTAAATATGTAGGGTTATTAAACGTAGATAACAAGTTACTGACATTTGTTTCAAGACAAATAAAGAAATTACGATTATTTGCTGTAAACATGACGGAAAGAGAAAAGAAATTCAAATCAAAGATAAGATAAATAGATCAAACATAGATCTCTTGGTATCACCAAGCACGGCAGCTGGGTAGCACCAAGCAGAGCACCAAGCACGACACCAAGCACGACACCAAGCACGACACCAAGCACGGCAGCCGATGTTACGCCGATAGGCCATAACATCGGCTGCCATGCTCGGCTGCCAGCAGAAGCTACCACCCACCCGACAAAGTCAAAAAGACATTATGTCAACACGACATGATGTCTGGTGAAGCCGGACGGAGGACGGGACTGAGCAGTTGTGTTGCGATATGTGCCGGGTACGATGCGCCAAATGTCGGGAGTTTTGTCGAGGAGGGTCTCCAGATCAATCTCCCTCTGGCGCAGCATCGTTGGTCGTGTTGTTGGGTTTAACATCGCTCAACTGCCCTCTTTCTTCCTAGTCACTGAGCTTTTTTTTATTTAATAGGCTATTAATAAACTAGCACGCTTTACCATCAACGATTGCATCACTGCTTACCATCAGGCGGGATTGCAGTCAAGCAATACTTTATAATTATATATACTTATAAAAAAAGAAATAATTGGCGGGAACATGTGTCACGACGATGCAAAATGGCTACTGCTCAGCATTATACTGCGACCCTATGTGAAATAGCCCCAGCGTTGGATTTCAGCGACAGCCGTGTTTGTCGCCGAGCTGACACCGCCATAAGATTTTGAAAGTTATAATTGCAAAAATTGGCCTCTTGGTACTCACAGTCAGTGATTTACTATTTTGGTCAGTTTGACAACGAGAATGTTAAAAGAAAAGGCGATTGTTGTGTAACTACTTAACATAACATGATGACTGCATGGTAGCGTAGTGGTCAAGCTATCGACTGCTGCGCTGCGTGTCGGGGGTTCGATTCCTGCACGTAGCATATATTTTTTTGACCTACAAGTAGTTGTTCCGGGTCTAGATGTTTGTGTATTTGAGTTTATATGTTTGTAAACGCACCCACGATACAGGAGGAGAAAATCCTAATTGAAGCAGAGTTGTACCTGTGGTGCAAATATAATATTTCCCCAGTTATATTTTTTGTCTTGCCTCAATGGGCGAGCCTATTGCCTACAACTCTCAAGTCCAGGCTCCTGGCTGCCACTGAGATTTTTCTGATAAAAGAACCCACTGGTCTGGCTCCCCTGTCATGTATGTCATTGTATGTCTGTCACCAGAATGTTGTTTTTTCAATAATTATAAAGTAGGGCCTGACTGCAATCCCGCCTGATGGTAAGCAGTGATGCAATCGTTGATGGTAAAGCGCACTAGTTTAGCTCAACTGTATCTCATGATATGATATTGTTACGGGCTAGGGGTACTTAAACGCCGGTTAAGGGTTACGAAGTTTATTGGCAACGAAGGTACAGTCGATTGTAGGCAATGACAAGTAGAATGTCGCTGACGTTGCACCGAAGTCTTCTCTTACTCCACGAAGTCCGTGTTGTAAACACACAATAACGCTACAGATGTTTCCTCACGTAGTACTTACAGTTCTCGTTATAATTGTCGCAGTAGGTCTTCTTTAAGGTTGCTTCTTAACTGTCGCTGTTTTCGTATCGCTAGTCGAGTGTAGACTGCCCCGCGTCGGCGTGACGGTGCTATATATAGGCCAGCTGATCGAACATTCCAGAATCCTCTAGGCGTAATAATAATACTGCATAACTTCGAGGTCACCGGCCAAGTAAGTACCTACGATAATTCCCGGAAACGGGTTTCTAGAAATTCCGATGTCGACACTTTGTTGACAAAACTGTTGAGACCTGTACCATTCGATAGGCCATCCTAAGTCTAGTAATGCGTTTTATTATTGTACCTAGAAAATGTCTAGATCTGGCGAAATAGGGCTCAAAAGTGACACACTGCATGTCACGCGATATTGAACCTTATGCCATCGACATAAGGTCCATTCGTAACATTGCCCCCTTCTTAGTCATGCTCGTCCCGAGCATGATTTGATCCATAATAGCGAGCTAGGCGGTCTACGTGTACGACCTTCAGCTTCCCTCTAGGTCCTTCTTAATCCGGTAGGTGACATCGTTTATTCTGGTTACTATCGTGTACGGACCCTCCCATTTGGCTTGGAACTTTGGACTCTTTCCTTTTCTTCTAATGGGATTATGTAACCATACCAAAGTTCCCTCTTCAAATCCGGGCATGTTAGCTTTGCGGTCGTATCGGATCTTCATCTTCTCACTGGTTTTCAGACCATTCTCTCTCATTAGCTCATGTATTCCATCTAATTTACGCCGCAGGTCGGCCACATAGTCGACGGCTAGGATAGGAGTATCGGGAGGTGTTCCGGTTAGTGCATCTATGGGTAGTCTGATTTCTCGGCCGAAGTTGACTTTCGCCGGTGTGCAATTTGTGCTATCATGTGTTGCTGAGCGGTATGACATTAAAAAGAGTGGAATGTATTGGTCCCAATCCCTTTGATGTTCTTCTACTACTTTGGCCAAATGATTCTCCAACGTCTGATTGAATCTTTCGACCATTCCATCTGACTGTGGGTGATACGGTGTTGTACGAGTCTTATGTATCCCGAGTAGTTGGCAAACCTCTTGAAATAGTGAAGACTCGAAGTTTCTACCCTGGTCAGAGTGTAACTCCAAGGGAACGCCAAATCGACAGAACACCTCGTGAACTAGCTTTTTGGCGACCGTATGAGCTTCCTGGTTAGGTACTGCAAAAGCTTCTGGCCATTTGCTGAAATAGTCTTGCATGACGATGATATACCTATTCCCTTCTTCAGTAACAGGGAATGGCCCAGCTATATCGACAGCAACTCTTTTCCATGGTGCACCAACATTGTACACTTTCAGCCGACCTCTGGCTCTCGTTTGCGGTCCCTTTACTGAGGAGCAAGCTACACATTTTCTACACCAGTCCTCAACGTCTTCGCGGCAATGCACCCAATAGAATCTTTTTCTCACCTTCTCCAGGGTTTTCTTTACTCCTAGATGTCCTCCGGATACTCCGTCGTGCACCTGTCGTAGCACTGACGCGACCTTATCACAGGGGACAACTATCTGTAAGGTGACCTCCTGTCCACTGGGTGATTCCCATTTCCTCTTCAGAACTCCATTATCAATTATCAGGCTGTCCCATTGAGCCCAGTAACTTTTTGCTGTTGGGCTAAGCGCTGATATTTCACTCCAAGTGGGCCTTTGGCCACGTTTCTTCCATTCGATTACTGTCTTCAAGTCACTATCTTCCTTTTGTGCGTTTTCCAATGATTGATTATCCCAGTCTTCGTCCAAAGTGTTCACCTGGATAATCCGTACGTTCTCTTTCTTTTCCTGTTTGGCACAATGTCGGCAAGATTCTTCGCAAGGTCGTCTAGACAAAGCATCAGCATTATTGTGTGACTTGCCTTTCCGATGTTCAGTGACAAAGTCAAATTCTTGCAGCTGCTCTATCCACCTTGCTACTTGTCCTTCTGGGTCTTGGAACTGGAGGAGCCACTGTAAGGCAGCGTGATCGGTACGAAGTGTAAACTGCCTCCCAATCAAATATTTCTTGAAGTGTTGTAAGGTCTTAACAACGGCTAGAAGTTCTCGGCGGGCAACACAATAATTTCTTTCTGGCTTGGAAAGGCATTTGCTGAAATATGCGATAACGACCTGCCTATCTCCTTGTGTTTGAGAGAGAACTCCTCCAATACCCACATTGCTGGCATCTGTGTCTACCAAAAATCGGCCTTCCCTACTAGGGTAACCTAGTACAGGAGCCTCACACAAGCGAGTTTTCAGTAGAGCAAATGCCTGTTCGCAGTCAGAGTTCCATTCAAATTGACACTTTTCCTCTGTTAAACGATGCAACGGTTTCGCTAACTCGGAGAAGTTCTTCACAAACCGACGGTAATATGCACACAGACCCAAGAAAGAGCGTACCTCAGTTTTATTACGAGGGGTAGGCCACTTCGACACGGCTTTTATTTTTTCAGGGTCTGTTCGAATTCCTTGCGCCGAAATAATGTGTCCTAAAGTATCCAACTTCTTTCTGGAATAGTGTACACTTACTAGGACTGAGCTTTAAATTCGCTTCACGCAGTTTCTGGAACACTTTCTCTAAATTGCGTAGGTGTTCTGCGAAGTTTCGTCCCATAATGATGATGTCATCCAAATAGACCAGGCATGCATCACCAAGCAACCCCACCAAAATGCGCTCCATTAGGCGCTCGAATGTTGCTGGAGCGTTGCACAGTCCAAATGGCATGACATTGAATTGCCAGAGACCGTTCCCAGGACCAGTGGTGAAAGCGGTCTTTTCTTTATCCTGCTGACAGATTTCCACCTGCCAGTAACCACTTTTGAGGTCAACTGTGGAGAACCATTTCATGCCACTTAGCAAGTCCAAAGTGTCATCTATACGTGGCAGAGGATAACTATCCTTTTTCGTGGCATCATTCAACATCCTGTAGTCAACGCAAAACCTTGTGCTTCCATCCTTTTTCTTGACTAGGACTACTGGAGATGACCAAGGGCTGGTGGATGCTTCTATAATCCGGTTTTTCTCCATATCTCTTAACATTTCCGTGACTTCCTGTTCTCTTGCAAAGGGGATACGACGTGGTCTCTGTCTTATCGGCGGTGTATCACCCGTATCTATATGGTGTTTGACGAGCCCGGTCCTTCCCACGTCACCGTCGGTCTTCGAGAAGATGTCATGGAAGTTATGTAACAGTTGCTTAACTTTGTGACTTTCGAACTTGTTTAAATTGCCCTTACAATTTTCGATTAGTGTCGATATATGTTCCTGCCACTTCTTTTCACGTTCCTTTTCGTGCGCCTCTGTTTTTCGCAATGATGCTACATGATCGCACACACCCACCATGCAATTCTTTTCAAGAATTATTTCCTTGTTACTAACGTTGATAATGCGTACTTTTGGTTTATCGGAAATCATCATCAGTGTCCTTGCTGTTATCCAGTCTGGGTGATCTCCAGAATCTTCTATTATAATGCAACGTTTACGGCATCCTATTGGTGATAATCTAATATCTACTAAGGTTTCTGATCTTGGTGGTAATACCGTTCTCCTTACACAGTACACTGACCCCTGTTTTCCACCTTGAAGAAATACTTCTTGTTCTGGAAAACTCAATACTCCTTTTGCTACATTAAGGACGCACTGCTGTTTCTTCAAAAAGTCCAGTCCTATTATGCAATCATCTGTAATATTAGCTACTAAAACAGGGTGCGTGAATGTCTTATCACCCATTTTCAAAGTCACATTCGTTTCACCAAGGACGAGTACTGGTTGGCCAGTGGCGGTTTGTAATCGGCATTGTGAAGATCCTCTTTTCCATACTATGGTCCGAGGAAATAGCTCCGGTCGTGCAACGGTTCTTGATGCACCAGTATCCAATGTGAAACTGCAGGATTTACCATTCAGTTCTCCTTCTATAATGAGACTGTTTCCGTCACCCACTTGTGATACTGTTATAATGGGGGCTACTTGTCGACCAGCCAGTACTCGCCCCATAGCCCTGGCTGTTCCTAGTTTAAATCCTCGGCTTCCACCTGTGTCCCAGAAGTACTTCTTCCCTTAGACTTCCTGGGACAATTTATCCGAATATGACCCTTTTCGCCGCACTCATAGCAGGTTGGTCCTTGCCGAGTTTTAATTATTGGGGTTACCTCGCGAATGCGGTGCTGTTGTCGGCCGTCTTGGCGTACTGCTTCCACCTCCAGAGCGTGTGTCAAGGCTGCCTTCAGAGTCTGATGGTGACCCAGACGAACTGCAGCCCTGACTTCTGCATCTCGGATTCCATCAGTAAAAGCTTGAACCGTAGTAGCATCAATTAATCCCGGTGTTGATGCATACGCCCTCCGAACAACACGTTCTATTTCCGTTGCCCATTGTTGCAAACCCTCACTGCTCTTCTGTGTGCGGTCGCGGAGTTGAGCCCTGTAGACATGTTCGAGGTGTTTCTCCCCGTATCTAGACTCCAACGCTTCTAGCAGACAGGTTAGGGTATTGCAATCGCCGGAAATATTTTCGAGAATTTGTACTGCATCACCACGCAGAGCAAGCGTAAGAGCGGTTACCGCTTGATCGTCGTCCCAGTTGTTGCCTTTTGCGACCTTTTCGAATTGAAGGCGGAAGGCCACCCATGACGTTGTTCCGTCAAAATGAGGCACTTGGAACGTCGGCAAAGCACTAGGTATCACCCCTTTGATGCCTCCTTTCTGTACCTTATCATGGAGGAATTTTATTTCTTTCTCACACTCCATGATGGTGCTGTCAAGTGCCTCGAAACGCGCATCATGTTTGTCTATACGAGCATCTTGCTGGTCTATGCGCGTATCCTGTTGTGCTGTTTTTATTTTAAGCTCGTTGACCGCTTCTTTGGTTTCTTTCCATTTTTCATTAAGTTCCAACACTAATTTCTGGGATTTTGCCTGGGATTCTGCTACACTTTTAATGATTTGTGCCTGGGTTTCTGCCTGGGATTTATCTATTTTTGCCTGGGTTTCTGCCTGGGATTTATCTATTTTTGCCTGGGTTTCTGCCTGGGATTTATCTATTTTTGCCTGGGTTTCTGCCTGGGATTTTTTTATTTGAGCTTGGGTTTCTGCTACACTTTTAATTTGTGCCTGGATTTCTGCCTGGGATTTTGCCTGTGATTCTGCTACTATGCCTTTTATTTGCGCCTGGGATTCTGCTATACTCAGCTTTATTTGCGCCGTCAAGTGAGCCAGTAACACCGATAAATCGGATCCGCTGCTTCCGGGAATAGTGCTGGTACTAGGCGCACTCACATTCGTCGGTGTTACGACGGCCGCATGTTCTACGGGTGCAGGGACACCAAGCGATTCTTCCTCTTGACGCGCCAAATCCATCGCTGCTTGTCGTCGCGTGCGAACTCTTTCGTCTTCCTTTGGCGTGACCGGCATGCCGCTTCTGACACCAATTGTTACGGGCTAGGGGTACTAAAACGCCGGTTAAGGGTTACGAAGTTTATTAGCAACGAAGGTACAGTCGATCGTAGGCAATGACAAGTAGAACGTAGCTGATGTCGTACCGAAGTCTTCTCTTACGTCCACGAAGTCCGTGTTGTAAACACACAATAACGCTACAGATGTTTCTTCACGTAGTACTTACAGTTCTCATTATAATTGTCGCAGTAGGTCTTCTTTAAGATTGCTTCTTAACTGTCGCTGTTTTCGTATCGCTAGTCGGGTGTAGACTGACTGTGCGCCGGCGTCGCGCCGCCTATATATAGGCCAGCTGATCGAACATTCCGGAATCCTCTAGACGTAATAATAATACTGCATAACTTCGAGGTCACCGGCCATGTAAGTACCTATGGTAATTCCCGGAAACGGGTTTCTAGAAATTTCGATGTCGACACTTTGTTGACAAAACTGTTGAGACCTGTACCATTCGATAGGCCATCCTAAGTCTAGTAATGCGTTTTATTATTGTACCTAGAAAATGTCTAGATCTGGCGAAATAGGGCTCAAAAGTGACACACTGCATGTCACGCGATATTGAACCTTATGCCATCGACATAAGGTCCATTCGTAACAATATATTTCTGTTGCTGCTATTACAACAAAATATAGATACAGCAACATAAAGTTTTTCTCTTTGCATAAATCCTACGAAATCCTTCGTGCGGGAGTCCGACTCGCACTTTACCAGTTTGTCTTCAATATTTCTCTGTCAGTTTCCATCTGGGAAGTCACCAGCCATATAATCTTTGAGACATCTGTATACTGATACATTGTTCAACATACTAGCTGAAACTAAGTCAAGGTTTGACGGGAAAGCTGAGAGTCACGCGCAATTTTCATTGGACTTTTAAAATTATTTATAGTGTCGTTTACTAAATAAAAGCGCGTGATTTATGTAGTAAAAAAGCATTCAGTAAATAATTCATAAAGAACATTGAAATATCGCAGCATAGTGGCCACACCATGACGTTGTCTCAAACCTCCCTCATAGACGGTTCACGAGGCCGTCTTTTTCAACTGTCATTGGCGATATCTGCCATTATTGAGAAACAAAATTTTCATAGAATTTCTATAATTCGTTACACGTGTTATTGGCTAAATGTGGTATACATTCCACAGAGGTCATTGATCAAGAGTTGAGGTTTAATCTCACCCTGAAAAAGAAGAAGAAGAACATACGAGCTACTTATATAAGTGCGGTCACTATAATAAGTGTTAGCACATTCTGATTGATTCATTAGAATGATTCTGTTCATATCAAAGAGAAAGGAAATATGATACTTACACGTGGGATGGTCTTCATTATTGATGTTAACTCTAACTATGTATAAACTAAACATTATTGCCGACGCCCATACTATGCCCGCTAGTGTGATCTGAAACAAGATAATGTGCTTTTAAAACTAAAACATTAAAAATATACACATGTATATATTTTGTACCCCACTACAATGGGGCCTTTTTTGTTCTGGATTGGAAATTATCATGGCCTGGACCAGAGCCGGACGTGAGAGATCGCCATTGATCGTCGCCACGAGGACACGGGCGGCGGTGCTTTACCCAAGCCACCGCGTCCTAAGGGTGATCCCCATACTGGTTACACCCTGGCGTTTTCTCCCACCTTATCCGGAACAGGAAGTTCCCGAAACAGCCGTGCCCGGTGAGGACCTGCCTTAGGCGGAAGGTGAAGGCTCAGTAGCGCCTCTCTAGCCACTCCTCAAAGAGGGGATTTACCGCCACTATTGTGGCGTGCCAAACTACAATAGGGCCTTGGAATTTGTCCGTATGCACTTTGGGAATTCAAATGAAATTGATGAAATATAAGGTTGTGACCACACAATATAACATAATAATTATGTTCATGTCTTTTTATGTGTTATATAAAAAAGTTTCATAACATGTTATTTGATCGGGGCGAACCCTCGGTATACATACGTTGATTAACCCAGGAAGGGAAAATTATACACTAATCTATGTTCATCCTTTAACATTAAACGTATCCAACGACGACAAAGAATCACCATATTATCAAGTTGGATCGATAATTTTATAAAAAAATTACAGAAGATAGCAGGTCAAGCTATGCGAAACTGTGGAATAAAAATAGAGCCTTAATGCTTTAGAGACAAAGTTTAAAGTCTAATAAAGAAATCTGATAGATTGTAGCTTGATATTCTGTCGTCTGTAAAAGAATCTTGCGGAAAAATTGGAATTTAGCCCTAAATTTTGTTTTTTCGATACAATTTCACCAAATAATTTTCAAATGTTTACCAATAACTCCGGTGAATCTTTAAATGTCATTCCGGTGCTAAAATCTGTGTCACAAACTTTATCGTAATGCCAGTAAATGTTAGATAACTAGGGAGGAGAAAACAACTGTACAATAACTAGGGAGGAGAAAACAACTGTACAATAACTCACTAGTTTTCTCTTTCGTATGAGGTAGTCCTTCCACAGCAGCAGGCGTAGTTGTTGCCCGCCCGCCATCTTGAACCGCCACTTGTACCACGCGACATTCCTGCAACAATAAAATGAATAGTTTTAGAAAAAAATATTGTATAATATTTGTAAAGGAAAATGTGATTTACTTTCATTTAAGATTTCCCGCTCCGACAAATGTCTGATTTTATTTTAATAATTATAAACTAGTGCCTGATCGCCATCCCGCCTGATCCAATCTTGGATGGATAAAACGCGTTAGTTTATTAAGAGCCTATTCACTCTAGCCTTGAAGACACTTAAATTGTAATCCGACAGAAATTTAATAAGTTAGTAAGTAAGAAAGTAAATTAAGTCAGGCAATTTCCGCGCACACTATACGAACCGCATCCTAAAGAAAACCTACAGGCTGGCTACTCATGGCCTATGCTCCAGGCTATGGCGACCGTTTTGAACCAAATCTGGGTCGCCAATTACCCTCTTCGCACGCCTCTCCACCGAATCCAAAGTTGCGAGGTGGCATTTTGCAGCACCAGTCTAAATGTGGCTGCTCTACACGGACGGACCTGTGCTTTGTGTAATATCAGAAGCTATCCTGGTGTGAAGTACCGCCGTACCTTCCTGACAGCCACCTTGGCTTTGGACTCAATAGACCGCCCAAAGTTTACATTCGAGGAAATCTTAACTCCCAAAAGAGGAACGTGGATTTCTCCATCTCTATGGATATGAATAAATATTGAAACCTATATATTTTTAGACCATGTCAAGAAATAAAACCTGCTGGTAACTGCGTATTATCTAAATTTTCTGAGAGAAATGGATATAAGAATCTATTTCTGGTTTAGGAACAGACATTGTGCCCAATAACATAAATGTAAAGAATAGGTATTGCTTAACAGTTTTTACAACACGCTGTAAGTACAAGTAAAATAAACAATACATATTTTCATACAGAGAAACTCAATTATGTTTGATTGACTGAGCCGCAAGAATAACAAATACTGAAAAAAAAAATCTTATAAGACATAATATCATCATCATCATTCTCCTGCCCTTATCCCAAATTATTTGGGGTCGGCGCAACATGTCTTTTTCTTCCATACATCCCTATCAGAAGCCATATAAGACATAATATATTTACATTAAATGTAAACTTAAACTATATTACTCAAGTATTGTGTAGGAGTTATTATAATAATATTGAAAGGCCTAAAGAAGTTATTAATTGTATCTACAATAACGCATAGGTGTATGTAAAATGCTTAGTGGTTTTGGTTGCTATTTAATATCTATGAATAATCCTGTATTATTTTGTATAAATGATAAATTACTATAAAAAAGTATAAGACGATAACGCATAGGTGTATGTAAAATGCTTGGTGGTTTTGGTTGCTATTTAATATCTATGAATAATCCTGTATTATTTTGTATAAATGATAAATAACTATAAAAAAGTATAAGACGTCATGATGAACAAATAAACTGCATAGTTATTTTATTTTTCGAATTTGGTGTAGCTTGAGAATATTATCATTTCCTTGCCGCGCCTTATCAAGGAATTGATTACTTATTATATTTTACACTAGCGACCCGCTCCGGCTTCGCACGGGTGCATGTATCCATACTATCCATACTAATATTATAAATGCGAAAGTAACTCTGTCTGTCTGTCTGTCGGTCTGTCTGTCTGTCTGTCTGTCTGTCTGTCTGTCTGTCTGTTACGCTTTCCCGCTTAAACCTCTCAACCGATTTTGATGAAATTTGGCACAGACAATCTTTGAACCCTGAGAAAAAACATAGGCTACCTGTTATCCCGGAAAAAAATGATATTCCCGGGGGAAATCTAAAAAGCGCGATATAACCGAACACCACGCGGGCGAAGACGCGGGCGGAAAGCACACAATCTTTAGACCCCGAGAAAGGACATAGGCTACCTTTTATCCCGGAAAAATTTGATGTTCCCGAGGGAAATCTAAAAAGCGCGATATAACCGAAATTTACGCGGGCGAAGCCGCGGGCGGAAAGCTAGTTATACATATAAACCTTCCTTAAGAATCACTCTATCTATTAAAAAAAACCGCGTCAAAATCCGTTGCGTAGTTTTAAAGAAGCCGCGGGCGGAAAGCTAGTTATACATATAAACCTTCCTTAAGAATCACTCTATCTATTAAAAAAAACCGCGTCAAAATCCGTTGCGTAGTTTTAAAGATCTAAGCATACATACGGACATACAGCGAAAGCGACTTTGTTTTTACCCGACTACGGCAAAGCAAAAGGAGGGTTATGATTTTGACAGGCTATGTATGTATGTATGTATGTATGTATGTATGTATGTATGTATGTATGTATGTATGTTCATCTGTTCCCTCGTAACTTCTAAACTACTTATTCGAATTCGATAAATGATATATCATTAGAAGCGTCTTAATTGTCTGCTGGTTATAGGCTATATGGAGTTTCACAAAATCTAACGTGGCGCCCTCTAGCGGACAAAATATACAGAGTAAAAAAATAAAGCTAAGATAAATATGCCGTGTTTGGTATCATTTGAAAGGGCTTAACTTGTACATTTTAAATATGTATATATTACTAGCATTTGCTTGTGACTTTACCTGTATTCATGGACTGATTGCATATAATTCACATCTTTTCGTTCATAGATAGCTTCTTTACTACTTATCAGAATAAGACCACTGCGGAACCATTAGAAGGGCCTTGATATTCTGTTGGTTATGAGCTATAAAGCTTGTCACCAAATTTAGTATTACGCCCTCTAGCGGACAAAAAGTTCTATGTTAATACAAAATTAAAATAAATATACCGTATTTGGTATCATCTGAAAGAGCTTCACGAGTACTTTATGTTTGTACATAATCCCTAGTAATGCTTCGTAGAATTTGAATGTAAACCAGGGTTTGGTAAACGGAGCGATGGGAGTGGTGAAGGCCTTCGAATGGCCTGCTCTTCGGCGCGATCAGTTGGAACAGGAGAACAGCCAAGCGCTGTTCTCATACAATTTGACGACGCATCCATAAAAGCAGATACTAACGGACTTATCAAAATCGAGCCTTGCCTCATTGAATTTGACGGCTTGAGGGGTTCTGGGCAAATTCAGCGTAAAATGCTCCCGCTGATTCTTTCTTGGGGTTGTACTGTACATAAATTACAAGGTTGTACTCTAGATAAAAAAGTTACAGATTTGAAGAGACATTGTTTGCTAAAGGACAGGCCTATGTCGCTCTCAGTAGAGTTAAAACCATAGAGGGATTATTTATAAGTGCCTTGGATCATAATAAATTACTTAAAAATCCACATGACAGTTCCGATCGTTAGCAGAATTAGATAGATTAAGAAATCTTCCCAGGTCCTCTTAATATAAGTTTTTTTTTTTAAATAATTATAAACTAGCGCTTGACTGCAATCCCGCCTGATGGTAAGCAGTGAGGCAATCCTTGATGCCTGCGCACTAGTTTATTAAGCCTATTCACTTAAAAAACTTAGGAATAGCAAGGATGACGGCCGTTGAGCCAGGTGATGCAATGTTAAATCCAAGAGCAACACGACCAACCATGCTGCGCCAGCGGAAGATTGATCTGGAGACTCTCCACGACCAAACTCCCGACACAACAACATTTGGCGCATCGTACTCGCCACACAACGCAACACAAAGTGCTCAGACGCGTCCTCCGTACGGCTTCACCTCATCACCATTCAGAGATAAATTTTCATGTTTGGAAAGGCGTAGTCACACGTTACATATACCTACCGTAGCACTTTCATAACGTGTGACTGCGGTTTTCCAAACATGAAAATTTATCTCTAAATAGTGAATACTGCATACTTCAGAATAGTATCGTAAGACATTATTGTCAATTTACAACGAAGGCATCTTGGTAGAGTCTACTGTGTCCATTTACTTGCAACTATATTAGCAACTTTGTTCAGTTCAGTATTCTGAAAATCTTGTTTTATACTTTTTCAGCGTCGTTTTTTGTCGTAGTTGGGTTTTAGTTTTTTAACTTTTCGATTATATACTATGTATTGATGAATTTTATGTCTAGAAGATGAAGAAGACGAAGAGATTATTCATCTCTTCGTCTTGTCGCGACATTGAATAAGAGTTTACTGACTTATGTGTAAGCACTCTAGCGAACATCCCTGACGTATCCTAAACGCATTGTTTTATTGGACCAGACTCCTTCAACTTAGGAACTTAGCACTACGATCTGCGTATATCTAGCTCACAGACTACACGAATAAAAAACAGGACAGTAGCCTCATAAGAGTGTCATAAAGTCACACTCCTAAGTAGTCTCTTAAGAGTGTAAATTTATCACACTCTTAAGTGGAAGTCACAACTGGAAGTGAGTATCGTGCAAATTTGTGAGCCAGAAAAGAAATTTGAGTTATTTTAAATGGTTTTAAACCTTTCAGCAATATAATACAGAATAATGATTAATGAGTCTACTCACATTCAAGCGTAGTCACACAAAATCAAATGACAAACAACATAACACATTCAATTTACAGATTACATCCGGATACTAATGAGACACTTCCGATTCATACATTCGTTTTATACATTATACAAAGAACATAATGACAATCACAATCACAAACAAATGTCATACAATTTTCACACAACACGTGTTTTGGGAAAATCCGTTTCAATTAAAATTCACTTAATACTAGATCAAAATCATAGGAAATTGGTTTAGATGTGACGTTTTAATTGCCCCTGGGTATTTAAGTGTCATTGAAGATTATGGGAATACCCAATGTCATCATAAGCTTGGAATCTATCACTATCAAACCTTGTTTCTCTATAAGTAGTAGATTTCTGTTCATCACGAATCTCACTTGGAAGAATGATTCAGGTAGATAATGACTTATATTTCCGATAATACTTCCTGACTTAACATCATAAATGCAACGGAAACTACGGTCATTAAAGTAGATGACTACTTTTTGCCATCTACTCTGATAACCTAGCTATTGGGCTTGGTATTAAGTGCAGTGCGATCAAAATACGAAAAGAGTGTTTAGGCTTATTTTCTGATATACCACTTGTGTTTTAAGCATCGTATTGAAATAGCGGTCGATGAATGTTGCATCCAATTGCATCTGTCATTGACGCAAATCGCTCGTGTGTTTTCACGCCATTAAATGCTGAATATCTGAGCATTTCTTCCAGCACACGCGTTGCCTTGTTATCTCTAAGAACGTATTGTCTGGTACTCATCATCATCATCACATGAGCGTTAATCCCAGTTGCATCGAAAGCTTTTTCAGCTTTGGAGTCTGGGGTCCGCTTTACCAGTCTAACTGCTGATTTTGGCTAAACTTCGATATTGTCGAATATATAATATAACGTGTTCTTTGGTACTCTGGTTTCCAAATACATGTCCCAATCGGATCCGGCGCTGCTTCTATTGTCAACATTGTATTATTTTGTGTTATTTACTTAAATAATGCCAACACTATAATTTTTACGTGTCCTACAATCCCTTCTTTTGAGTAAATAAATTATTATTATTACTAGCTTTCCGCCTGCGGCTTCGCCCGCGTGGAGTTCGGTTATATCGCGCTTTTTAGATTTCCCTCAGGAATATCAATTTTTTCCGAGATAAAAGGTAGCCTATGTTCTTTCTGAGGGTCTAAAGATTGTCTGTGCCAAATTTCATCAAAATTGGTTGAGGGGTTTAAGCGGGAAAATGTAACAGACAGACAGACAGAGTTACTTTCGCATTTATAATATTAGTATGGATAATAGTTGCTTTAATTATCGGCTGCAAGCCCATTGTGACTTCAATGAGATTCGAAATGATTCTGATTGTCATTCGCAGTTGTCATGACCTTGTGCTTATTGAGAACGGTACTATGAGATTATTACCGATTGATTGTTATGAAAAGTGAGCTTAGAGTGATTTGTCTTTAGTGCCAAATTTAGCATTGTGCCCAGTGTTGGAATGTGCCCAGTCCACACTCACTTCATCTGCATAAGTTTTCACTTTAAGATGGTTACCAAATTGCACTGCTGATGTCTACTAGCACAATGACAATACTCTAAATAAAGTGGCGTCAGCTTCGGTGTTGCGGACATGTGACGCGTATGACGCAGGAATGAATCAATAGCTAAGCGCATCTTTTACTTAAAACTTGAGGAGGGCAAGCAGAAGCACGGCGGACAACTCTTCAGGTACAAAGATGTGCTGAAGTGACACATGAAGCAGTGCGACATTAATCCTTCATTGTGAGAGCGGCAGGCTGCCAGACGGCCGGACTGAAGAGGCCCTTTTCAATTCTAGTGTCAAAGCCTTTGAAAACCGACAGATCCTTGAGCTGGATGCAAGACTCAACGAGCTGAAGACCTGACCACATGTGGCTATTAGTTATAGTTATGTGAATGGTATGCTCTCATGGCCGCAATATGCCAGGATTTTTATAAACAAAATTGGCTACATAGGCTATATGTGAGCACATCCACAGCAAAATCAATCAAGAAATCGGTCGGATTATATCATCACTGTAACGATAAGTCGTGGTGGCCTAGTGGTTAAAACACCAGCCTTTCAAGTACGAGTGTGCAGGTTCGATTCCAGGTCAGGCTTAGAAAAGTTACATTGGTACTCCCAATGTAACTTTTCTAAGTTATATGTAGGTACCTACTTTCTAAGTATGTATATCTTGGACACCAATAACTGAATCTAAGGTGAAGGAAAACATCTTGAGGAAACCTGGATTTTAAGTCTGAAATCGCCAACCCGCATTGAGCAAGCGTGGTGATTACGCTCAATCCTTCTCTGTATGAGAGGAGACCTGTGCCCAGCAGTGGGACGATAAAAAGGTTGATGATGATGTGACGATGTGAGTTTGAATAGGTTCCATTATCCTTCACGAAATGCATAAGTAGTTATTAGTAGTGCGGATGTTGTAAAGTTTTGTCATTGCCAAGTCATTTCATTGACTTGTTTGTGCCCTGACGGCTAAGAGTATGTCATGCCCAGTCTAATGTCTTACTGATGGTGGCGTGTGTGTTGGGTCATTAAATTCCCATCAAAATGGTTGAGTTAAATGGTGCTGTTCCAAATGTCTTGTTTGTGAATTTGCACCGAAAGTAGGGACTGCTCATCTCTTAGTTACCACGGATTATTTTAATTTTTGAGAAAATTTATGTTTTCTATTACGGACACTTTAAACGTGCACATCTGTAGGATGTATTTTTTTTTAAACTAGTACTTGCCCGCAATCCCGCCTGATGGTAAGCACTGATGCAATCGTTGATGGTAAAACTACGATTAATAAGACTACACTGTCTGTTTGTCTGTCACTAGGACGTATCTCACGAACCGTGATAACTAGACAGTAGTGGTTTTTTGTATATAATTACATATAAACTAGTGCTTGACCTCAATCCCGCCTGATGGTAAGCAATATGATGCAATCGTTGATGGTAAACCGCTCTAGTTTATTAAGAGCCTATTCACTCAAAAAAACTGATTGTATAGGAAGGAAGTCGGCAGTTGAGCGAGGTGATGCAATATTAAACTCGGCAACACGACCAACGATGTTGCGCCAGAGGGAGATTGATCTGGAGACCCTCCACGACCAAACTTCCGACAGAACAACATTTGGCGCATCGTACCCGGCACACATCGCAACACAACCGCTCAGACCTGTTCAAATATTTTCTTGCACGAGATACCTACGCTTTAGAATAGGTAATTAACTTTGTCTTTTTTGACCGACCGACCCTTTGACATTTCAGTAGTGCTTTGGTTCATTTGAAATAAATGCTCTGAGTTTTATTTTTAAGTGTCAAGAGTAAACGAAAACCTATTATGATAATTTTACATTCATAAAGCTGCCTCCAAATCTTGTATAAACATGTTATAACAATGTATTGTTTCAGTAAAGACCTTCGAGACGTCTTGTATAATAACTGTTCGTGTTTGGTCGCTTCCTGTCATGATGTCAAACTAAGCTGCGTGATGGGCAGATGTCACTTTGATTACATGTTTACCGCAGAGGTAATTCATACGGTAAGGCACACAAGAAGTTTTGTGGTGGGTCTTGTTAAGACTTCACTAGTGTAATTAGTTCTGATCAGGTATTGAGTTCTTGGTCCAATGATGTCTTACAATTTATCAAAGGACGGATCTCGGTGTGTGCCGGGACCAGAGGCTACTTAGAGAGTCCTTAGTACTAGGCTGCTTAGAGGGTACTTTCTGAGGCATGATTATTTATTTATTTATATTTATATAATTAAAACGGTACAATACCAATAGGGATGTTTCCTAGGTAAAAAAATGATTCTATTTAGTCCGTCATTCAGATTATAGTAAAATATTGGATAGGTACATATGCTTTGTTTTATCAAATCAATAAAAATTAAAAAAGCATCATAGATCAGGAGTGGTGGCTGGGGACGTCACTGCTCGCTAAAAAGTGTAGCGTGCAATGACGTCACATGAGTTTTAAACGCACTGTGTCGTCTTAATTTTTTGTTTATATGAAAAAAGAAAAAATACGTGTCTAGTATTTTTTGGAAATCTGACTGACGGACTTATTAGTTTTTTTTAGTCAAATACCCTATTACAATGATTTACATAAGTAGAAACGAACAATTACATTAATTAACTTAAAAACTATTACTAAAACTAACATGGCATGGTGGACTCTCTCGCATACTTCCTTTCACAGAAAACCAAACATGCGCGCATAAGCTTATTCCATTCATCCGCAAACACGTCACATTCAGGGTTGGCCATCAGAAGGGCATTAGGCACCTTTAGACTACGACAGACCGGGGATTCAGTTCTGGCTTCCGTTTTTGCTGGGAGCAGAGCCCCAGAACCGGCTGGGCCAAGCGTAGCTGTACAACGAGCCTTTAAATTCTGTGTTCTATATTACGGAGTTGATTTTCTTAGTTTATCAAGTAGGTCATTGTGGGCCATAATAGCAGTTGGTGGTAATTCCTAGCAGCCCACCCTTTGAGTTCCTTGAGATTTGAGTTGAGCTGTGCGTGCTTTGACTGTATCAGTCCTCTCAATCTGTCTAAAATCCAAGAACATTTCTGGACTTTTGTATGAGTCTGTTATATTTGAAATAAACTGATTTAATTTAATTTACAACAGACTATGACCACAGAGATTGTTTCGGCATTTCTTCTCAAAGTAGCCAGTTAAGAAGTAGTTACTAAACTCATCTTGTTATCTATACTAACATATAAAGCTGAAGAGTTTCTTTGTTTGTTTAAACGCGCTAATCTCACGAACTGCTTATCCAATCTGAAAACTTCTTTTTGCGTCGATAGTCCATTAATCCAGGAAGGCTTTAGGCTATAAAACATCACGCTGTGACAAATAGGAGCGGAGCATATAATAGGAGTAAAAAATATAAGTGACGTGTACAAATATTTGTACAAACCTACTTACAGAAAATCAATAATTGATCATTGAACAATAAACAAACTAAGAACAAGGCTGAAATTGATCCCGCATGTTTGTCATTCAATTATTCATGTAATGCCTATCTATGTACGTGGCTGTACAAAATTTTTGTAAACTAATTTACAAATTTACACGTTCTAAAGAAGGTCATAACATGAGTTTGCACTCAAGATTTGTATTAATAGCATGTTATTTTACACACGTTTTTCCGCCTGTTTTTTATTTAATTGAATTATATATATACCTATCTACTTTTTTCTGCTAACCATGTCATAGGCAGACATCAATGTCGGGCAAAGTATAACTTAATAGGCTTTTTCGTCACTGGAACATTGCTGTTGGCGGCACGGTTTTACATAATAAGGTGCGTATTACAGAAGGAAACTCAAGCATTGATCTCTGCTTAAGCATTACTTAAAACTAGTTTCAACCTATCAAATGGCTTGAAACGAGACTTAAGTAGAGCTTGAGTTTGAGTGACGTTCTGTAATACGGACCTACGGACCTGACGTTTATCAAACGCAGCAATTAAGGAAAAATATTAAGAAAGTTATATTACTAGCAGCCGCCAGCGACTTCGTTCGCGTGGAGTTGGTTATGCTCCGCTCCTATTGGTCGCAGCGTGATGTTATATAAGCCTTCCTGGATTAATGGGCTAGCCAACGCAAAATCAATTTTTCAAATCGGACCAGTAGTTCCCGAGATTAGCGCGTTCAAACAAACAAACTCTTCAGTTTAGCGGTGCTTGACCGCAATCTCGCCTGATGGTAAGCAGTGAAGCAATCGTTGATGGTAAAGTACGCAAGTTTATTAAGTTCCTATACACTTAAAAAAACTGAGCGAATAGGAACGAAGACGGCAGTCGAGCGAGGTGATGCAATGTTAAACTCAACAACACGACCAACGATGCTGCGCCAGAGGAAGATTGATATGGAGACCCTCCATGGCCAAACTCCTGACACAATAACATTTGGCGCATCGTACCCGGCACACAACGCAACACAACTGCTCAGATCCGCCCTCCGTACGGCTTCACCAGACATCATGCCAGAACACGACGAATCGCTTGGCGGTAAGACTGTCTCGTGGGTGGTAACTTCTGCCGGCAGCCGATGTTATAGCCTACTACCGACAAATATAATACTCTCAATTATGTACACCATATAAATTACAGAACATAAATATAAATAACTATATTTGGTGCAAAATAGGCAACATTGAGGCATAAAGGATAAAAATCAAAATAGAACAGTAGATCTAAAGATTACCTCCAGCAGGTTCACAAACTTTACCTGTTTATATTAGTGCAGATCTGTAGATTACTCAGATGTAGGCCGCATCGAACTCCTAGCGGCGGCGAGCAGTGGGCAGCTGCGACCGGTAAGGACCAGACCCGGGTCGACAGCGCGTTGTGTTTCACACGCGCTTCTAAGTGATCAGGGTTGCGTGTTGGTCAAAAGAGAAACCGTGTCCCTGACCCACCGGCAAGTGAAGGAACGCGGGTGGGTTTTAGCCAGTAAAATTCTGACACGCCCTTCTGCTCCGCCCAGAGCGTGAGAGGTTATTTGATGATTTAACATCTAAACCAAAAAAAAAGGTACGTTCTCCCACGTAGGATTTAAACATAAATTGGCAAAATGTGTCTTTTATGGATAACTCTGACAGACCTCTCAGGGAATTCAAGCCTGATGTTATGGTTGGTATGTTACTAGTACAGCAAGAAATTAAATAACGCATTACTAACTGTTTAATGGCTATATTATTTAATATTTTGTCACGTTTTAGTTAAACTGAGATAACGCGCTTGCGCTTGCGCTGCATCACGTACTTATGAGGTATTTGAAATAAGATCGTGTTTAGCTGATTTATTACAATTGAGTCGAAAAGTCGTAGTGCCCTAGTGGTTTAAACAACAGCCTCTCAAGTATGAGTGTGCAGGTTCGATTCCAGGTCAGGCAAGTAACAATGTAACTTTTCTAACTTATATGTATGTCCCTACATATAAGTTAGAAAAGTTACCCTACTTAGTTACCTACCTACCTACTTAGCCTACCTACCTTAGTTACCTACTAGTTAGTATACCTACTTTCTAAGTATATCTTGGACACCAATGATTGATTACAAGGTGAAGGAAAACATCTTGAGGAAACCTGGACTTTAAGTCTGAAATCGCCAACCCGCATTGAGCAAGCGTGGTGATTGCGCTCAATCCTTCTATAAAGGAGAGGAGACCTGTGCCCAGTAGTGGGACGATAAAAGGCTGATGATTATTTTTGTAAATAAGACTGAAAATGATTAAGTGCTTAGCTTTGTGCTCTTGTTTAACCATTTACCTTTGAGTAAATGGTTTCCTCCCCCTCCATTGAGTGACCTTGATTTTTCTTGTAAGACCCATTGTTAGCGACCACGTCTCAGTTCCATACGTCATCACTGGCAACATACACTGGTCGAAGACTTAATTATCACAAAAAAAAAAACAAGTTGAAATCTGATCACAGAAATATAGTGTACGTTTGATCTAAGACTCCCAGCGTGATCAGCCAGCTGTGAAGATTAATGTGTCCATTTACGTTGTTTTTAACGTACTTAGGTACAGATGAAATAATGGTACCTACCTGCTTTTAAGCAGCGTTATGTTTGTTTGTGGAAAATTCCACGTTTTTTTAACGAACAACCACGAACTCCTTGGCTGAGTTTTTGTTAGCTCGATTGAATATATTAAAAATTATTGCACGATAGTAGATTTGAGGTGCTAAAATGACCCATTTTATAATAGCTTTTTTACCAAGCGAGGGATTAAAGTTATAATGGGTTTTAGAGCTGTGTGTTACAAATTCTACTTTTCACTACGATTGCGAGAACATGAAATACCTGATCAAATAAAATATTAAATAAAGTATGATCACCAAATAGAATAAAACAGAATTTGCAATTACAAAAATGTTTTTAAGATTTCGCGCCATTTTTTTTTTTAATATCAACGGTGTGCTTTTCGTTCCTCGGAAAGCGCGTTAAGCCTTTGGATCCAGCTGTCATTACTCATTACTCAAATACTGATTTAGCTGCATCCGATTCCAGACATCGTTCCGTGTCGGAACATAATATAACATTAATAATTAACTTAACATTCCTAACATAGGTGGGAAAAAGCTAGGCAAATGTTTTTTTGTTAAAGCCCGCAATGCAATGCAACCATTCTGCCGAAGAGATCGCCGGTATTAGTTCCATTTTCAAAATTAAATAATGTGTTTTCTATGAAACATTAATAAGTCGAATCTTTTTTTTTTCTTTTTTATTTTGGCTCCGTACCTACGTTTTGTGCATTTAGCCAATATCATGTGTCGAAGTCTTTATTCATGGCTGTTCTATTTTTAATTAAAGAATCTTCGTTTTTGTAAGCTTTATTACGCATTTTTTTTTTCACTTTGGCACATACAATGACTTGTTCGTCCCATAGGTATTGGTCTTGGTCTTTTTACCCGACTACGGCAAAGCAAAAGGAGGGTTATGATTTTGACAGGCTATGTATGTATGTATGTATGTATGTATGTATGTATGTATGTATGTATGTATGTATGTATGTATGTATGTATGTATGTTCATCTGTTCCCTCGTAACTTCTAAACTATTTATTCGAATTCGATAAATGACATATCATTAGAAGCGTCTTAATTGTCCGCTGGTTATAGGCTATATGGAGTTTCACAAAATCTAATGAGGCGCCCTCTAGCGGACAAAATATACAGAGTAAAAAAAAAAAGTTAAGATAAATATGCCGTGTTTGGTATCATTTGAAAGGGCTTTACTTGTACATTTTGAATATATATATATTACTAGCATTTGCTTGTGACTTAACCTGTATTCATGGGCTGATTGCATATAATTCACATCTTTTCGTTCATAGATAGCTTCTTTACTACTTATCAGAATAAGACCACTGCAGAACCATTAGAAGGGCCTTGATATTCTGTTGGTTATGAGCTATAAAGCTTGTCACCAAATTTAGTATTACGCCCTCTATTGGACAAAAAGTTCTATGTTAATATAAAATTAAAATAAATATACCGTATTTGGTATCATTTGAAAGAGCTTCACGAGTACTTTATGTTTGTACATAATCCCGAGTAATTCTTCGTAGAAATTTGAATGTAAACCAGGGTTTGGTAAACGGAGCGATGGGAGTGGTGAAGGCCTTCGAATGGCCTGCTCTTCGGTTCGATCAGTTGGAACAGGAGAACAGCCAAACGCTGTTCTCATACAATTTGACGACGCATCCATAAAAGCAGATATTAACGGACTTATCAAAATCGAGCCTTGCCTCACTGAATTTGACGGCTTGAGGGGGTCTGGGCAAATTCAGCGTAAAATGCTCCCGCTGATTCTTTCTTGGGGTTGTACTGTACATAAATTACAAGGTTGTACTCTAAGTAAAAAAGTTATCGGTCTAGGAAAGTCATTGTTTGCTAAAGGACAGGCCTATGTCGCTCTCAGTAGAGTCAAAACCATAGAGGGATTATTTATAAGTGCCTTGGATCATAATAAATTACTTAAAAATCCACATAACAGTCGATCTTTAGCAGAATTAAATAGATTAAGAAATCTTCCCAGGTCCTCTTAATATATGAAACATCTAATCTATTTATACTAACGACCTCATCCACTAATTCATGACCTATTCGCTTCCATCGACGCAAATGTGCGTCGCTACTACGAAAAACCGGGAGCTTCATACGGGGAAACCGTTGCTATACGTGCTACGATCCACGCGCTAAGAAATAGTAAAATAGGATATCTCTACATATTACTATACGCCGATACATAAGTCAAAAGAGATGTATGTTAACTACCTAGTTTTTAGTTCGTCAATTTAACTTTTGTTAATATTATGCGCCACAAATACACTTTAACACCAAAATAGTACAAATAATAAAAAGTAAAAAAACTAAAACCCAACTACGACAAAAAACGACGCTGAAAAAGTATAAAACAAGATTTTCAGAATACTGAACTGAACAAAGTTGCTAATGTAGTTGCAAGTAAATGGACACAGTAGACTAAAGATGCCTTCATTGACAATAATGTCATACAATACTATTCTGAAGTATGCAATATTAACTATGTAGAGATAAATTTTCATGTTTGGAAAGGCGTAGTCACACGTTACATACCTACCGTAGCATTTGGATAACGTGTGACTGCGGTTTTCCAAACATTAAAATTTATCTCTTCATAGTTAATATTGCACACTTCAGAATAGTATTGTATGACATTATTGTCAATTTACAAAGAAGGCATCTTAGTAGAGTCTACTGTGTCCATTTACTTGCAACTACATTAGCAACTTTGTCCAGTTCAGTATTCTGAAAATCTTGTTTTATACTTTTTCAGCGTCGTTTTTTGTCGTAGTTGGGTTTTAGTTTTTTTTACTTTTTTGAACAAGAAGTCCCTCTTTATGTTCAAAAAAGACCATCACCATACAACATATTTGTTTACAGTGCGGACGAGGGTGAGAGAATGCGTTCTTGTCACTACGTATGTACAGCTGCATTTTCCCAATTACATTTAGTTCCCATGTAATAGGGAGCAAGGCTATGGCTACTATTGCCATCAACCGGATCAACAAAGAATTCGGGCTTTTATTGAGAAATTCCCGAAGAAAAAATCCAATTAGGTCAAATAAAGTTTATTCAGTTTTAATTGAGTTATTAATATTAAAATTTAAAAATTTCATTTTATAAATTTCATTTCATGTGAGTTAAAAAATAACAACAATGTTAACTTGCTGCTGATCTTATCTAAGACCCGTGCGGCGCGTGTTCCGCTGACCGATGTTGCTTGGCAAAAAGACAAATCTCTTTGCTTGATGAGTTGACTTGATGCCGAGGGGTTCGCGGAAAAAAATCTGTACCTACTGCGTGTTACATAGTTAAATACTTAGATATTTTATATTTACTTTGAAATTTGGCATTTTGATACATCCCATTAGTTAGGATTACATTGATCCAGCATTAGGTACTCCAAATTGGTTCAAGCTGTAGTAAGATATGTACATTAAATTAAGCTCATCAAGTTCAAATTAGTATGCTTTTCAACAGCGATCACATTGTACCAACAAGCTATTATTACGACCAGTAATTTTACAAACGGATAAGCAGAATGATTGATGTGTTTCACAGGAAACTGATGTTTTTTTTTATATCTCATATAATTAGTGATCTGAGGAGATACTGAAATAAAGATAACTCTCCACAACATCCCACAGCTTAGCTACGCACGAGTAGTTAGCTTCGCTTTGTGTGGAATGAACATTGGGCCTTATAACAAAGCTCAAATTCACTCAAAGGGCAATGGAAAGTGCTATGCTTGGGGTTTCAGTGCGTGATCAATTTGGAAATAAGGAGATCCGCAGAAGAATGAGAGTAGCCGACATAGCACGAAGATTTGTAACATTTAAGTGGCAGTGGGCCAGACACATTGCCCGTAGGACTGATGCCCGATGAGGCCAACGGGTTCTCGAGTGCCGGTCGCGCACCGTAAGTATATATATAGGCCCCTAACAAGAGGGCCGACGACCTGGTGAAGGTCGCGAGAAACCGCTGGGTGCGGGAGGCGCAGGACCGCTCGTCGTGGAGATCCTTGGGGGAGATCTATGTCCAGCAGTGAACGTCTTTCGGTTGAAATGATGATGATGATGTATAGAAATGTAGGCAGGATCGTCAACTGTGATCAACGGCCACGCTACACAGGAAACTCACATTACCATCAGCTATGACTTTCTATGTTGGGGTTGGCAACCAGTCTGCCCTGATTTAGCAGTTTTTTTTTATAAGGAGCTTAACTGTTTTAAAAGTACCATATGCATGTTGAGATTTGTTATAATTGAAAAAAATTATATTTATCTTGAATATTAAATGCAGGATATGTCTGCTTCTATGTACTTAATTTGTCTAAAGCTAACGCGAATGCAGTATGGGTCATTGTACCCAAAACGTCTTGATATAATTAAAAAATCGGAAAATATTTCAAGGTTTCTTTTAGTAAAACTTGTGTGTTGATGCACCCTGGTAAAATGAGCCTTCTTTAATGGAACGGCAGTAGGGTGTGAATGTTGAACTAGATATATCACAAACCATACTACCAACTAGATATATCTTCCCTCTGTGTCCCACAGCAACAATACACCACACCACACCACAGCAGCAACAACATTTTAACTGCACAGGCTTTTCTCGGTGGTTGGCTATAACATCGGCTGCCGGCAGAAGTTACCACCCACCAGACAAGGTCTTGCCGCCAAGCGATTCGGCGTGTTCCGGCATGATGTCTGGTGAAGCCGTACGGAGGACGGGTCTGAGCAGTTGTGTTGCGATGTGTGCCGAGAGTTTGGTCGTGGAGTTCCAGATCAATCTGTCGTGATCCTATGTCGTGTTGGTCTTGGGTTTAACATTGCATCACCTAACTCAACTATCGTCATCCTTCCTATTCCTAACTTTTTTAAGTGAGTAGGCTTAATAAACTAGTGCGCTTTACTATCAACGACTGCATCACTGCTTACCATCAGGCGGGATTGCAGTCAAGCACTAGATTAATATTATTATAAAAAAAACAAGCAGTTATAGTGACCTCTGCGCCGCCACCGACAACTTCGTGGAAGTGGCGAGGTTTTGGGAAAACAAGATGACAAGAAGAGAAGGAGGAGTGGGAGAGAGAACTTTCTGAAGAACATCCTAATAACAACATCACCAACAGGGTCATTATATAAATATGTCATTCTATGACTATATTTACTATAACTTTGAAGAAGAGATTGTTGCAAATCAACAGAGCTACTGTTTAATGAACCTGTTTATACAATAATGCTATTGTCACCAAAGTTATAATAAAAACTAATAAGGTTGATCACAACACGCGATTGCTTGTAGCTGGTCAGGTCATGGCATTATTTGCTCATACATAAACACTAACTGAAAGGTAGGTAGCTAAAGATGTACCTACGTGGACTTGTATTGAGGTAATTTGCTAGTCTGATGATCTTTTAGAGAGGTATCCCTCTGTTGGCTGCTGAGACCAGCACAAGGGCATTTGTTTATGGTATTATAATGTGTATGACGAATGTTGTCCATTACAATCAAGTTCAGTTGAAAACCAGCGTCAGGCACTATTTGTCTGGCATTTTTGCTGAACTGGACCTTTTTGGTGCAGCCACGAGGCACACTTTGCGGCTATTTTTTACATGAGAATTTTTTACTTTTTGTTTGATTTTTTTATTTTACTTTTTTATTTTATATTGTTGCTACCTGATGTATGTTTATACTAGATGTATTGTGTGTCTTTAAGTGTGTGCTGAATAAATATATTATATTTCTTTCGTTCTAAGTATTTAAGTAGGTACCAAGGCCTCATAAGAAAGCTCAAAGTCGCATAGTGAGCTATGGAGAGGGCTATGCTAGGTATTTCTCTATGTGATCGAATCAGGAATGAGGAGATTCGTAGAAAGAACAAAAGTCTTCGACATAGCCCAGCGAAGTAGCTCTCTGAAGTGGCAGTGGGCGGGGCACATAGCTTGTAGAGCCGATGGCCGATGGGGCAGAAAGGCTCTTTAATAGCGACCACGTACTGGCAAGTGCAGCGTCGGACACCCACCGTATAGGTGGTCAGGTACCAATTCAGTTTCCAGGTTCCGGTCAGGTTCCAGGTCAGGCAAGTACCAATATAACTTTTCTAAGTTATATCTACTCTCTAAGTATATCTTGGACATCAATGACATTTGATGATCATTGTAATCATATAAGGTGATGGAAAACATCTTGCCTCAACCTGGACTTTAAATCTGAAATCGCCAAACCGCATTGAGAAAGCGTGGTGATTACGCTCCATCATTCTCTGTACGATAGGAGACCTGTGCCCAGCAGTGGGGCGATAAAAAAGTTGATGATGATGATAAGTAAAATAGAGAGTATGGAAGAAAATGAAATGTGGCGCCGACCATAGATAAATTGGGGTATAGACTGGAAATTAATGACTTACATATTTATTTAAGTGAATTGATTGAGTATCACGGTTGATATGTGATACGTCTGTTGACAGAAAGATTGATAGTGGAGTCTTAGTACCATGAACCCGTTTTAAACCTTTAGTTACGAAACCCTAAAAATACTTCAAGAAAACACAAATAAATAAAAATATGCTGAAGTTTGAATCATAACGGCAAAACATAGAGATCACCATAATTATTATAACACCTATTTTGTACTCACCTATGTTTTACAAATAAAAAACTTTGACTATGACTTTGACGATCATACGACCCCTCAAATGTTAGGCCCCTATTGCGCAACTCCGCGGGTATGTCAGAGTGCGCCCGGCCAAAATCGTGCAATTTCTCCGCGTTCACTTAAACTACGATAGCTCTGAAGTTAAAGAGCGCAACTCGACACAGCCTATATACTCAGAAATAGATTCGCCATAAAAACATCAATATTTTTTATTTTTTTTGTGTTATTCCTTAGAGGAACTCTTGGTGATGTTATTCACTTAATAAATGCAATAAAACCACAAACAATCCGAGATTTATGGTCAAATAGAACGTGCAGGTGGTGGATACTTTTAAACTCTAATATTCTCGTCGTGACAGCTTTATGGTGGCTTTCTGGTTAAGCCCTCGCTTATCATGCTTGAGGTTATGTGTTAAAATCCCAGCAAGCAGCAGCAGCAAGTACCAATGAGTTTTTCAATCGGCATTTGAGATAACGCACGCGTCTCCGTTCGCGTTTTTTTATATGCTCCGCTTTATTAGTTGCAGCGTGATGTTACATATAGCCTTAAGCCTTCCTGAATTATTGGGCTATCCAACGCAAAAAGATTTTTTCAAATCGGACCCGTAGTTCTTGAGATTAGCGCGTTCAAACAAATAAACAAACTCTTCAGTTTTATGATATTAGTATAGACTAGCGACCGCCCGCGACTTCGTTGGCGTGGAGTTATTTATTTGAACATTTTATTTTAACCCCAAAAGAGTCGATTACTATAGGTACATTATTACACTTCTAGATCGATTTTTACAAAAACGATTTTTTGTACTGCTCACACATAAAGTTCGTTTTGCGCTGAATTTTTATACTTTACTTCGCCAAGCGTTTAATCGACTCTTCACGTGACAAGAGGCTATATAGGTAGGCTAGGCTAGGCTATTTTTTGGCCCAATAATCAGTATCGTCATACAACGTGGCTATGCTGCCAGCCTTTTGGGCACATATTCTGTTGATAGC
Organism: Sesamia nonagrioides; assembly: GCA_017933935.1. Classification (NCBI taxonomy): domain Eukaryota; kingdom Metazoa; phylum Arthropoda; class Insecta; order Lepidoptera; family Noctuidae; genus Sesamia; species Sesamia nonagrioides. The sequence continues at coordinate 220,235 of JADWQK010001171.1, forward strand.
TATGCGGTTGAATTTTTTGATACCCTCTAATTCTTCTCTACTTCCCTTCCTGTTTTATATACATATTAATAATATTTTAAAACTTTTTAAATTATGTAAATCCATACTTTTATTATAAATGCGAAAGTAACTCTGTCTGTCTGTCTGTTACGCTTTCCCGCTTAAACTTCTCAACCGATTTTGATGAAATTTGGCACAGACAATCTTTAGACCCTGAGAAAGGAAATAGGCTACCTTTTACTGAAAAATTTGATATTCCCGGGATGAAATCTAACAAGCGCGATATAACCGAAAGCTAGTGTTATATATGTCGTGGATTTTGATTTCATTTTAATAAGAGTTGCTCATTTGATTAATGTAGTAGTGTGGCGTTATTTTGTAATGGCGGCACTTGGAAGAGTCGTTTTGGAAAGTGGGGATTGTCGAACGGTCACTTCGCTTTGAGACACGGATCAGGGCATTTCTCTGGGGCGAAACTGTCGGTTTGCCTATTTAAATCGTTATTGCCAAGATTGGAGGGTGCAAGATGCTCATGACCCTATCGCTGTCACTGATGTCTTCATATACAATATGTAAAGAAAACCCTGTCCGACACAAAAGGATAATAAAGGTTAGGTAAACACATGACCAATTGTAGTATAAAATTTTATGTATTCATCCTAGTAACAATACTAATGAATTTTAAAATAATCTTTTTTCCCGCGAATTAACTTCCCCGAAATTTGGTAATTTTTAAAAAAGTGACAACACCATTTTGACGGTACGCTTATGCGATTCGACCACGCGTCCCGTGCCCTGCCCCCCGTCGCCCGCGGAAGGGTGTCCTACCGCACATGTATTAAGTTACCTCTTTTTGCAAAATAATATTTATTTTTTTAGGGGGATTCTTTTTTAAACTTTAGTGCGGCTTTGTCGGCATTAGTACAATCAGTTATCGATTCCTAACAATACCTTCACGGATCGGACAGGGTTTTATTTACATATTGTATACATATAAATATTATTAATTAATCAAGCAAATAAATTACTTTACTTGCACTGGTTTGAGGGTAATATTATTTCAAGTGGAAATAAAACCAAATTGGCTTTAATTAGATAATGAGTGTGGTAATACTTGTGACTGTATGATAAGTGAAGAGTTAGTATACTCAGCTGTTTAAAAAACAAAGTTGTTATTATTGTTGTGACAACAATGCAACTGTAACATATTATTAACTAGTATTATAACATGTATTTAAATAAAACACTCGACATTTTTATGTGAATTTCGTGTTGAAATTCCTTAATAAGATGTTGTTGCAAAATTTAAGGCAATTATGAGAAAAAAAAACTAGGGATTAATTTCCATAGAAAATAAGCGGCCAGATGCGAGTAAGACTCACGAGTCACGACCGATGGGTTCCGTATTAGCTTACAATATTTGATACTACGTCTGTACAACGTAGACATGTAAAACAACGGAAAAATATATACCTATATGTTCGAAAGTTATTAAATTTTTTAATACTTATTATACAATACCATAAACCGAACTTTTTACATCGATGTATCGTAATGGATTGTTACGATTTGAATTTAAGGAGCATATGATAAATAAAAACTTTTTATAAAAATACCGATTTCATTAAAACACTACAAAGTGAAAAATAACTGATTTCGGAAGTCGGTGGCAAAAATGAATATATACATATACATACATACACCATGGCCATGAATATGTGTTCATGGTCATGGTGTCTTTGGTTTTTGTATATTCGTATTTGCCACCGACTTCCGAAATTAGTAATTTTTCACTTTGTAGTGTTTTTTTTTTGTGGAAGTCGGTTGTTTTTTTTATAAAAAAGTTTATATTTTACAATTTTTAGTTGCAAAAAGTACTGTTCAGCGGCATCCGGTCAGACTGGACGCTGCCGCCAACATAGTTGAGAATAGGCTAGCAAGCAAATTACCTTTTTTATTGAATCTTTACCCGTAATTTAGGTTTAAATACCGGACTACTGAACCGATTTTTATAAAATTTTTCTGGGACCGGACTGAATGTATGAGCATTGCTAGAAATGACACGATTAAGCGAATTAATTTTACCCTCTTGATTTTTTTCGATTGTCGCATCAGCATGGCGAGTAGCAGTGGTTGTCCTACTTTAAACTTCAATGCTGTAAATTGTTGAGGACTTCCCTCGACTGTCTATGGTATTTATTATTAGATCTACTGCAGACTTTCGATATAACCCACATTTTACCCAGATTCCAAACACAAGGTAGTTAATTACTGTAAATTGTTGAGGAGTTCCCTGAACTGGCCTTTGTCTTCATCATCAGCTCCCTAATGACAGTCACAACCTACCTAGACGTAAGGTTCTGATCCGTACAAATTAATCAAGTACAAACACAAGGTTGCTGCTGTGAATCGTTGAGGAGTTCCCTCGCCTGTCTCCCGGTTCCATCATCAGATCTACTCCAGACTCTTATTAAATTGTAGTGTTTTAAAATATCACTAAATAACGAAAAAACATACAAATGTACTAGCAGTCCCTAAAATTTTTGAAATTTTCCCTTGATTACTCTGGTCTTCCACCATCAAACCTTAATGTCCATGTTACCATGGGACCACCTTGGGAATGTCTTCTTTCCAACAGAAAAAGAATTATCAAAATCATAAACGAGGAAGTTATGCGTGAACAAACATAAAAAAACATATATACGGTCGAATTGAGTAACCTCCTCCTTTTTGAAGTCGGTTAATAACGTGATCGTGGTGGCCTAGTAGTTAAAACACCAGCCTCTCAAGTAGGTATGAGTGTGCGGGTTCGATTCCAAGTCAGGCAAGTACCAATGTAACTTTTCTAAGTTATATGCACTTTCTAAGTATATCTCGGACACCAATCATCATCATCTCAGCGTTTATCCCAGTCGCATCCGTAGCTTTTCAGCTTTGGAGTCTGGGGTCTCGGACACCAATGACTGATTAAAAGGTGAAGGAAAACCAACCCGCACTGAGCAAGCGTGGTGATTAAGCTCACTCCTTCTCTGTATGAGTGTAGACCTGTGCCCAGCTGTGGAACAAAAAAAAGGTTGGTGATGATAATGATAAATAAAATTTTTCGTATCAGTTCTTAGAGTATTTTATTTTGAGTTGAAGTGTGTACCTAATATTATTAATTTTTATATAATAGGGCTAATTAATTTTTAAATAATATTAATTATTAATATAATAGGGCTTTTCTGTGTATAAACGCAATAAGTAGGTATTATTAAAATGGACAAGTTTCTTATATGCTACCAGAAATAAAACTTAATTTGCCACACATTTACATATTCTCTAAAAAATATCAAAGGTCTACCTATTACAGTTCTCAAGATATAACCTAGTGACAGACCGCAGGACAGCTGAGCCTTAATAATATGGATCCGTTGGTCGGAACCCTAAAATGAATCGTTGAAAACCACACCCACCTAATGAAATATGTTAGAAAAATGGCAAAGTGCAGGGAAGATTCCATTAGCAGCCTCGTGGGAAGTGTGATGTCATAAGTTTATAATAAACAACATTATCATTACCCGTAATCGTCTGTAATTATCATTACCCGTAATCGTCTGTAATTCTAGATAATATGCATTTTAAGCGATTTAAGACAGCGGTAATAGATTTACGGAAAAAAAATCAGTCGATAGGTGTCGTGGGCGGTGGGACACTAGAGGAGCAATTTTGCTGACTTTCCCAGTCTGTATCCTAAATACATGCACTAACAAACTCAATGTGATAAATTTTATAGAATATTGCTACATGCATTGCTTCTCATGATCGAAAAAACGGTCTACTCAACAATGTAAATGAATAGAATATAAAACTGTCTACTCAACAATGTAAATGAATAGAATTGAAAACTGTCTACTCAACAATGTAAATGAATAGAATAGAAAACTGTCTCCTCAACAATGTAAATGAATAGAATAGAAAACTGTCTACTCAACAATGTAAATGAATAGAATAGAAAACTGTCTACTCAACAATGTAAATGAATAGAATAGAAAACTGTCTCCTCAACAATGTAAATGAATAGAAAACTGTCTACTCAACAATGTAAATGAATAGAATAGAAAACTGTCTACTCAACAATGCAAATGAATAGAATAGAAAACTGTCTACTCAACAATGTAAATGAATAGAATAGAAAACTGTCTACTCAACAATGTAAATGAATAGAATAGAAAACTGTCTACTCAACAATGTAAATGAATAGAATAGAAAACTCTTTATTATGTACACCATATACAATATGTAAAGAAAACCCTGTCCGACCCGTAAGGATAATAAAGGTTAGGTAAACACATGACCAAATATTAAATTTTACGTAATCATCACAGTAACAATACTAATGAATTTTAAATTAATCTTTTTTTCCCGCGAATTAATTCCAACTTCGCCGAAATTTGGTAATTTTTAAAAAAGCGACAACACTATTTTGACGGTACGCTTATGCGATTAGACCACGCGTCGCGTGCCCTGCCCCCCCGTCGCCCGCGGAAGGGTGTCCTACCGCACATGCACATGCAGTTACCTTTTTTTTTTAGGGGGATTTTTTTTTAAACTTTATATATACCTAACAATACCTTCACGGATCGGACAGGGCTTTCTTTACATATTGTAGATGTAAATGATGCAACGAATCGCAATTACTTCGCAGATCTTAATCTCGGATTGCGACTACATACTTAGGTTTTGCGTTACGGGAATCGGCATTCAGGTTAAAACGAGCTTCCTTTACGTTAAGTTAATGTATATTATATCTTATTGATTTTTGTAATTAATTATTTCCTACTTTGAACAAATATAGGTAGAATTTTATTTTTAAAAACCTGTCTAGTAACAAGGTCTGCGCCAGAATTGTACAGACCACAGCAGATCAAACTACTACAATCTGTCAGATTTCTTTATTACAATTACAACTTTATTTCTAAAGCTAGACTCAAGGTTGATTTGGAATGATTGGCAAGTTCGTGTAGCTTTAGATTTTATTTGCTAAGATATATTAAAACTAGCTTTCCGCCCGCGGCTTCGCCCGTGTGGAATTCGGTTATATCGCGCTTTTTAGATTTCCCTCGGGAATATAATTTTTTTTTTCAATAAAAGGTAGCCTATGTCCTTTCTCAGGGTCTAAAGATTGTCTGTGCCAAATTTCATCAAAATCGGTTGAGAGGTTTAAGCGGGAAGGAATAACATGGAAGGAATAGACAGACACAATTACTTTCGCATTTATAATATTAGTATGGATTGCTATATGCATTGCTTCTCATGATCGGAAAATTTGTCTACTCAACAATGTAAATTGTCCAATGAATCGCAATTACTTCGCGGAACTCAGTCTCGCATTGCGACTAGGTTTTACATTACCTATGGAAATTAACGTTAGGTTATACATATCTTATTAGTTTTGGTAATCATTTCCTACTTTGAATAAACTTTTTTTTTTTCAAAACCTGTCTAGTAACAACGTCTGCGCCAAAATTGTACATTAAATGTAAAATAATTAATTTTAGATTTTATTATCTACTAGCGTTCCGCCCGCGGCCTTGCCCGCGTGGAGTTCGGTTATAACGCGTTTCCAAGAGAACTATCCTATGTTATTTCTCAAGGTCAACTCTATCTTTGTACCAAATTTCAATAAAATCAGTTCAGTGGTTTAAACGTGAAAGCGTAACAGACAGACAGACAGAGTTACTTTCGCATTTAAAATATTAGTAGGGACTAGCGATCCGCCCCGGCTTCGCCCGGGTGTAATGTTGATACTAAATAGGTACACTACAGAAAAACTGTGAACGTACAATAAACAGAGCGGCCCGCTGCCGCCCCTGCCGCCTCGGCTGGCCGCTCCTGCCCGCAATTTATAAATCTGTAATATCTTCAAAAATGTTCATTTAAATCATATACTGTAAAGGGAAATTTAGATCTAAATTAAATCAACAATTTATTCAAGGTACTAAATTGGATAAGAATTAATGCAGTATTGGTTAAAATCGCTTCGAAACTTAGCCGGTATTTGTCGTATAAAGTAAACGACAAAAAATATTATTGTGGGATATCCATAAGAGATAAATATATACCATCGCCGACTTTTTTGTAGACCTTTACAATATTTAGATAAATATCATTATTTTGAGTACATTATTTTGATAAATATCGTAGGGTTCACCCTGCATTTCACTGTGAACGCGGAGAAAATGTAATTATTTACGACATCACATTAATAATGATAATAATAACGTGTCAGCCAATGGTTTGATAGCCAAGAGCCTCGACCAACATCTATTGAGGCTCTCGTTAGGCAGTTGGATCAAAGGCCTGATTCAAAAGGCAGTACTCCTCGATACGGCCCGCATAGTGAGGAGGTTCCTGTCTCTGGAGCCCTAACCACCGGTAGCTTGGATCCTGCTCCCGCCATCGGTGGAACACTATTTTTTTATATTTTTAAATGTTTTTGTATGTTTTTTATATAAATATTTAAAAATGTAAAGCGATATGTAGACACGGTAGAATAAAGAGATAATAATAATAATAATATTTATTTATTTCCAAAATTCATACAGACAGGCTTATACTTAAGATAGTTTTTTTAAATAGCTATTACATTATAAGTTCCTTTTATAATAATTGTGTTGATCCAGATTCTGTACACAAGAAATAAAACTCTGTCTCTTAAACTAGGTGAGACAGTGTTCGGCTAAGGAGTTTTTACATAGAACAGTACAAAGATGGAACGGTGTTACTCTGGTTATCCAGTGATAATTAAATATAATACTTATTATTACGCGCGTGTGTGTGTATGGGTGTGTGTGTAGTGTGTGTGTGTGGGGGTGTGTGTGTGTGTGTGTGTGTTTTTGAGCTAATACCAGTACGCTAATTGAGGGTTGTGACTTGTGATATTAGAAAAAACAAAAATATGTAACAGTATTACACGACAAGTAATGGATGTTGTAATACATATAAACCTTCCTCTTTAATCACTTTATCTATTAATTACCCTTCCTGGCAATTGGGTAAATCAAAATTGCATCAAAATCCGTTACGGAGTTTTAAAGATTTAATCATACAAAGGGACGTAGGGAAAGTGAAAGTGACTTTGTTTTATAATATGTATCCAGTGACGGATTAAGACTACTTGATGCCCTAAGCAATCCACGCCTGTGGGCCCCCCTATCCGTATGTCAAGGTCAACTAGAATCTGTCTTTAAACCTTTACCGCCTAAAAACATTCGTTTTTTGTAAAATAAGATGATGAGATGTTTTTCTTTCTTTTTTTTTTGTTGGGATGGGAAATCATCAAATGACTTCTCCCGTTCTGGGCGGAGCGGAAGGGCGTGTCAGATTTTTACTGACTAAAACCCACCCGTGTTTCTTCATTTGCCTGTGCGATGGCCACGGCCACGGTTTCTTGATTAACCAACCCGCAACCCTTCGTTTCGCGTCTTCGTAGACCCCGTCACGATGTGCTGACATCTCTTTGAGGCGCACGTGAAACACGATGCGCCGTCGACTCGGACCTGGTCCTTACTGGGCGGCGAGCTGCCCACTGCTCACCGCCCGCACGCCCGCGCTTACGGTGGCTGGGAGTTCGGTGTGGTCTCCCGACCAGGACGTCTCCTGCGGCGGCTAGTGGCGTGAGGGCGCTGGGATTTCCGCTATCTCACGCGCTCCGCCTCCTCCTTTGCCAGCATCACTGCTTCGCAGAAGAAGGTGACGGCCTGCCATGTACTCTCGCTCCGGACCGTGGCCTGGACCAGGGTCGGATGCGAGAGATCGCCACCGATCGCCGCTAGGAGAACACGGCGGTGCTCCACCCGAGCCGGGCAGACCTCCACCGTATGCTCCACCGTGTCCTCATGGCGATCCACACAATGGTGACACCCTGGCGTTTCCTCCCGCCTAATACGGAACAGGAACCTCCCGAAACAACCGTATCCGGTGAGGACCTGCGTCAGGCGGAAGGTTAGGGCGCCGTGGCGTCTCTCTAGCCACTCCTCAAAGAGGGGACTTACCGCCGCTATTGTGGCGTACCCAGATGTAACGTACCTTAGAAGTAGAATAGGCGCGACAACAATAAAAACCAATTGAAGCATAATTTATTTATTTATTGAAATGCGCCTTGCGGCTTTTTCGGGCATTGGAATCACGCAAGATAGTATTAACGTGTAATGTTTTTATCATATCGGACTCTATGTATAATATCGATAAACAATCGAGCCTTTCTTGTATCATCTTTGTCCTTTTTTAATATTTTTAATTTTGTAAAAGAACGCTCCGCTGAGCAATTTGAAATCATAAGCGATAAAAATATACGCAGGGATCTGTTTCCATATTAGGGAAAGCTGATTCAATTTTATCATCATGTATTATTTTATACACCTGATCGAGACCTGGGCTGTACTGCAGTCTCTCCAGCGGTGCCAAATAGACTATCGGTATATTAAGCGCTGAAGGGTTTATACGAAAACGCCACCATGTCAGTCCGAATACAGGACCAGACCTCGAAACCAATACCTCTGCAGCGTGGTGTCAGACAGGGAGATGTTATCTCCCCGAAACTGTTCACCGCTGCATTGGAGGATGTCTTCAAGGTTATGGACTGGAAAGGACTGGGCATCAACGTCAATAGCGAGTATATGACACACCTTCGGTTTGCTGATGATATCGTAGCCATGGCTAAGACCACGGAGGACCTGAGTACAATGCTCGAAGACCTCAGTAGAGCCTTCGAGCGAGTCGGTCTTAAAATGAACATGGACAAGACCAGTCATGTCTAACGCCCATGTTGTACCGACTCCTGTAAAGATTGGAGACTCTGTTCTCGAAGTTGTTGACAGTTACGTGTACCTTTATTTTTTTTTTCCGGTGTGGAAATCCTCAATGGATGTCCGCCGCCCTGGGGTAGGCGACGGGGTCTGTCAGACTCTTACTGACTAAAACCACCCCGGTGTCTCTTCTATCACGAGAGCGCGTGGGGCCGCGGGAGTCTAAATTCTTCCACGGCCCAAAGAATCAAAGTCGCACCGCATATTCCGGTACATTCGAATTGCCGAATGCACTAGCGGGCAGCGAGTGGGCAAGCAGGTGCGGGGTTATGACTCTAGGTCGGACTCTATGTCAACTTAAAACGCGCGAATTTTCAAATTAGTCCTAGAAACTTTTTTGGTGTGGTTTTTGGTGACGTGAGAGTGAGGACGTGATTCGTGATGCCCTCAGGATGGACTTTTTTGTGCTTGTTCTGGTGCCCCCCCAGACGTGATGCCCTAGGCAATTGCTTAATTTGATTAAGGGTTAATCCGTCACTGTATGTATCATGATCATCATCATATCAGCGTTAATCCCAGTCGCATCCGAAGCTTTTTCAGCTTTGGTGTCCGGAGTCCGCTTTACCAGTCAACTGCTGATTTTGGCTAAACTTCTATATTTTCCGTAAAGCGACTGCCGTCTGACCTCCATAACCCGAAGGCGATATCGTAGCATTGCAGTTAGACCAATTGTTGGACTTTTAAGGGCTCCAACAACCCGTAACGACTGCAACTAGATGTTCGTATGGCAACCGGGACCAACGGCTTAACGTGCTTTCCGAGGCACGACCAGACAGATGCATAGAAATATTTGTACTGCGCGGGGATCGAAACTACGCTTCTTTGCGCAGCGGCCGCGTTCGCTACCGCTACGCCACGGAGGCTCTTTCAGTTTGAGTATCAGCGTGTTATTGACGTTCCCACTGCTGGAATACAGACCTCTTCTCTGTGCGATGAAGTGGGCTGCAAGCCACCATGCGGGCTCCGTGCGGATTGTTAGATGTTATATACCAACGATTACCACAGTTTCTCGTGGTTCCTTCACAGCTTTGAGAGCATCGGTAAAGAATTGTAATTTACATTTATACTAAAGAGTTTGTCTGGGTTCGTTATTGGGTTATTCAACTTGTAAGCAACCAATGTAAAAAATAAAGTTGGAGGTGAATATCCAAAATGACGTCACACTTCACTTCTAACTGCCTGCTATCGATCTGTACTAATATATAAAGCTAAAGAGTTTGTTTGTTTGTTTGAACGCGCTAATCTCAAGAACTACGGGTACCTACTATTTGAAAAATTCTTTTTGCGTCGGATTGCCCAACATCACGCTGCGACCAATAGGAGCGATAATTATGAATATCACGGAATTCACAGCGAAATGTATCGACATGCTATGTATTACATAATATTTTCATTATTAGATACTTATCATGAATTATCTCGTCTGTAAGTGTTAGCAACGCTTTCGACAAGTAGAACCTGCTATTGTTTTTAATTTGTAAATTGCTTGTGGTTGTGCATGATTGGTTCCGGTGTTAAGGAAAATATGGTTTTAAAAAAACCGGTCATGTGCGAGTCGGACTGGCGTACGTTGGAAAGTACCAATAATTACAAAAATCACGTGTGTTTTAATAATGAGAGGCTATATACAGTATGTTAAATAACAGAGGGCGTTCCCTTAAACTCGTTAATATATATCATTAATAGATTAAAATAAAAATATCAGCATAGAAAAATAAGCATAAAAAAATCCGAATAAAAAAAAATTCTAATCCATACTAATATTATAAATGCGAAAGTAACTCTGTCTGTCTGTCTGTCTGTCTGTCTGTCTGTCTGTCTGTCTGTCTGTCTGTCTGTTACGCTTTCCCGCTTAAACCTCTCAACCGATTTTAATGAAATTTGGTACAGACAATCTTTAGACCCTGAGAAAGAACATAGGCTACCTTTTATCCCGGAAAAAATTGATATTTCCGAGGGAAATCTAAAAAGCGCGATATAACCGAACTCCCCGCGGGCGAAAAGCTAGTTGGAAATAAATTTGAAACCTCCTGTTTTAAATCAAAATAGTAGTCGTCATGTATAAATAAATTGCGACGTTGCCGTCTTTCATGTTCGCGTGTACAGTGTGTTTCTTTTACATGTCAATTTAAAATTTTTATTGAATATTTTCTTATTGGAAAAATTTTTAAAACATTTTGTTTTCGAATGGAAATATTTTTTTTAGCATTTATGTATGCTATACTATTTCGGGTTAACGGGAACGCCCTCTGTTAGTTAACATACTGTATAACTTTAATAAGGAGAGGATATAACAAGAGGTCTTACTATGTTTTACATGCTGGTAGGTGACAGATACATAGTGGAGTCTTAGTAGATGATAGCATCCCTTTAAAGTCATGGTTGCGGAACCCTAAATGTCTGAACTAGCAGCCGCCCGCGACTTCGTTCGCATTGGAGTGATGGAGTTAGTTATTTGAACATTTTATTTTAACCCCAAAAGATACTGCATATTTTTTTTTGTTATACTCCGCTCCTATTGGTCGCAGCGTAATGTTATATAGCCTATAGCCTACCTGGAATAATGGGTTATCCAATGCAAAAATATTTTTTAAATCGGACCAGTAGTTCTTGAGATTAGCGCGTTTATTAAACAAACAAACTCTTCAGCTAAGTTAATGAGAAGTTAAGACTTAATACTACCCGTTTTTGTATTATTTTTCCTGGATAAAGTAAAAAAAGATCGCCATATCTAGTTGATAGCGTAATTTGACATATATCACGGGAAAAATCAGACATTGCAAATAACTCAAATGGGCGTCAAAAATATTCAATGATTACTTATAAATGGTTGTTGTTGTAACACAAAAGACTTTACGTAGTTGGAAAAAATGAATTGAAGAAGGGCAAAAAACCCGTAAAGAACAAATTGCCAAATGAACAACGATAAGTATCGAGGTACTTTTTATATTTAGAGAAAAAAAAAAACAACCACTTTTATATCATTACTCAACTCAAGCGAGCATTAAACGTCTGTTCATTTTAGAGTTAAATCTTATCTCACGAAATGGTTATGCAACCTCATCATGTGAGAAAGTAATGGAATAACAATAGGTATATAAATTCAAAATGATTCGGATTGGTATTGATAGCATGTTTTTTTTTTTATTTAAGTTATAAACTAGCGCTTGACCACAATCCCGCCTGATGATAAGCAGTGATGCGATCGTTGATGGTAAAGCGCGCTAGTTTAATAAGAGCCTATTCACTCTAGCCTTGAAGACGCTCAAATTGTAGTGTGACGGAAACACCGCCGCTGGCAAATTGTTCTAGTCCCTCGATGTACGCGGAATCATCATCATCAGCCTCTACTCGTCCACTGCTGGATATAGGCCTCCTACATGGCATGCCAACAAGCTCGATCCTGAGCAGTTCTCCGCCAGCCACTACCAGCCACCTTTTTGATGTCGTCGCTCCATCTCGCCCAAGGGCGTCCTACGCTACGTTTGTAGAGACGCGGTCTCCATTTCAGGACTCGTTTACCCCAACGGTTGTCGGTCCTGCGGCATATGTGACCAGCCCATTGCCACTACAGCTTGCTCATCCTTTCAGCTATGTCGGTGACATCATCATCAACCTTTTTTTTCGTCCTACTGCTGGGCACAGGTCTTCTCTCATACAGAGACTGATTGAGCGTAATCACCACGCTTGCTCAACGCGGGTTGACCATTTCAGACTTAAAGTCCAGGTTTCGTCAAGATATTTTCCTTCACCTTTTAATCATTTATTGGTATCCAATATACAGTATGTTAACTAACAGAGGGCGTTCCCGTTAACCCGAAATAGTATAGCATACATACATGCTAAAAAAAATATTTCCATTCGAAAACAAAATGTTTTAAAATTTTTCCAATATGAAAATATTCAATAAAAATTTTAAATTGACATGTGTAAAAGAAACACACTGTACACGCGAACATGAAAGATGGCAACGTCGCAATTTATTTATACATGACGACTACTATTTTGATTTAAAACAGGAGGTTTCAAATTTATTTCCAATTAGAATTTTTTTTATTCGGATTTTTTTATGCTTATTTTTCTATGCTGATATTTTTATTTTAATCTATTAATGATATATATTAACGAGTTTAAGGGAACGCCCTCTGTTATTTAACATACTGTATGTATACTTAGAAAGTACATATAACTTAGAAAAGTTACATTGGTACTTGCCTGACCTGGAATCGAACCCGCACACTCATACTTGAGAGGCTGGTGTTTTAATCACTAGGCCAATACGTACATTTTCTTCTATTTTCCCACATCTGTATACATTTTTGTCTAATTGCCAAGGTCTAGCCAGCCTTCGTGGCACAAAAGAGACTTTTAAAAGAGCTATTTGAACACGGAAAGCATCGAAATGTGTTGATTCATTACTAATACGAGTGCGTACGGACAAAGAGACGGTCACTTCCTATTGTTTGGTAGTTAGGCTGAATGCACAAGCTTTGGACAGGCGTGGGACAGTTTTGAGAATTGTCTCGTTTGTATACTTGAGTCCAAACAACGGGATAATTACGTCACATACTAACAATACAGTCATAATTTCCATTATACTTAGCTGCCGAGTTACGTCAAGCTTCATTTCTGACTTAACTGTTTTACACTTTTCTTCAGGTGTGTACGGACGACAGCAGGTCTTTTTTTAATAATTATAAAGTAATGTTTGACCGTAATCCCGCCTGATGATAAGCAGTGATGCAATCGTTGATGGTAAAGCACGCTAGCTTATTAAGAGCCTATGCACTCAAAAAAACTGCGTGAATAGGAAGGGAGACGGGAGTTGAGCGAGGTGATCGCATAAACAGGGAGCCGGACGCCTGGTGTCACCACTGCGTCGACTGCCACTTGGGAGGAGCTGCGCCGTGCTATCATCTCTGAAGTAGGCAGTGACTTGTCGCTGCCAGCCGTAATCAAGTCATTGGTCGGCAGCGAAGAGTCCTGGGATGGTTGACAGACCCGGGGACATCTGTCGCCCCCCAAACATCAGGACCCGAGGTGGCGGCGCGAAGTGTTCCACGCGCGCCGCTCTTAGACGTCACGGGGGGAGTCCTACACCTCACTTCCCCCCCAAGAGACTAGAACTTTGACTTAACCTTAATAAAGTTCGAAATACAAATACCGACTCAAAGGTTAAGTCTGGAACTAAAGTTAGATATTGTTTTGTAATATGTTTCGTTCCTCGTAAGAAATTGATAACCTTCTAGGTCTAGGGCGTGTGATCTGCGTTGTACCTGTAATCATCATCATCTCAGTGTTAATCCCAGTCGCATCCGAGGCTTTTTCAGCTTTGTAGTCTGGTTACCAATCTAACTGCTGATTTTGGCTAAATTTCGATATTTTCCGTGAAGCGACTGCTGTCTGACCTCGACAACCCGAAGGCAAAAGCTTAACATTGCAGTTAGACCAATTGTTGGACGTTTTGAGGGCTCCAACAACCCGTAACGACTGCCACTAGATGTTCGTATGGCAACCGGGACCAACGGCTTAACGTAATTTCCGAGGCACGACCAGACCAGTGCAAATATTCACATTCATGTATACAAATATTTGCATTGGGCGGGGATCGAAACCGTGCCCCCTTGCGTAGCGGCCGCGTTCGCTACCGCTACGCCACGGAGGCTGTCAACTTTGTACAGTCAAGACCAAACAGCTGATAGTACCTGTAATGAGCCTAAATTATGTAACTACCTTTTGTAAGGTGCCTTTAATTCATCCTCTTAACATGAGTGAACCATTCAGCATACTAGCACCGTACTACTGCACCGACTGTGTGTATAATAACAAATCTGTAGGTAGCTAAGTTATATGGCAGCACGAGCTTTGAATATAAATAGCAGAGAGTACTGGTAGTGAAGCATCGCCCGGGCAATGAACCTGGGACTACACGCTGTGGAATACAATACGTTTATTTACTTTCTATGAGCTTTTGTTTCTGAAATGGAAAGAAGTTTGTTCTTTAAGTAATATAACAAACTTTTTCCAAAACAAAAAAACAACCGACATCCACAAAAAAAAAAAAAACACTACAAAGTGAAAAATAATTAATTTCGGAAGTCGTTGGCAAAAATGAATATACAAAAACTGCGGCATTATTATGAGCGAATAGCGATACGACCGCGTGCCGCGTGCCCTGCCCCCCTTCCCCGCGCATGTATTGTCTATCGCACATGTATTAAGTTGCCTCCTTTTGGGAAATAATATTTATTGTTTTTTAAGTTTAGCGCGGCTTTCTGTGCATTACTAGAATTTGTGATCGATACCTAACAATACATTCACGGACCGAACAGGGTTTTTTTTTACATAATTATTGTATAAAGTCACCGAAGGTTCTAATTTAGCACAAACAGATTACCAAGCAGTTTAGGAAAAACAAGCTACTCATCAACTACCGTCGCAAGGACATGCAAGCAGCCTTTAAATTCACTCCAGCACAAACTATGCAACACGTCGCTGCAACAATATGCGGAATTGTCGTTTGCATCCGTGTCTTGTAGTTGCATCGAGACGAGACACCGGGCTGTCTTTTCTATCTATGTCTTAATGTTGCAACATTGTCTTCGTTGTTTTCTCGGTGGTAGGCCATAACATCGGCTGCCGGCAGAAGTTACCACCCACCAGACAAAGTGTTGCCGCCAAGCGATGTGTCGTGTTCCGGCATGATGTCTGGTGAAGCCGTACGGAGGATCGGTCTGAGCAGTTATGTTGCAATGTGTGCCGGGTACGATGCGCCAAAAGTTGTTGAGTCGGGAGTTTGGTCGTAGAGGGTCTCCAGATCAATCTCCCTCTGATGCAGCATCGTTGGTCGTGTTGTTGGGTTTAACATTGCATCACCTTGCTCAACTGCCGTCTTCCTTCCTATTCACTTAGTCTTTTTTTTAAAGTGAATAGCCTCTTTATAAACTAGCGCGCTTTACCATCAATGATTGCATCACTGCTTACCATCAGGCGGGATTGCGGTTAAGCACTAGTTTATAATTAAGAAAGAAAAAAATGATGCGGTGTTGTCATTTACCTCTGGAACTGTCTGGTCGTTACTACCGACGTCCTGCAGTCAACAAGCGAAGCCTGTCTAAGAGTCTAACCCCCTTATTCATACCCGCTGCTTAAAGTTAACTAGTGATTAGCGATTCTTTAACCATACCTTTTAACTTCAGTTAACTTTAATCATAGTTTATGAATAAACACTGTGGTGTTTATTCATGAACGATGATTTAACTTTAAGCAACGTTTATGAATAAGGGGATAAGTATGTAAGAGCGCAGAGTTTTGAACAAAATATATGTAAATAGTCGACTGTAGTCGCATGTCGTACAGTGTGCGCCATGTTTAAGTTTAACTGGTGTCCCGTTAATTGAGTAGTTACGTATGGAGGTCAAGGTACAAGTGAAGTGATCAAAATGTCTTATGTAATGTAAGTTTATGCTCTGCTTAAAAACTTGTTTTGAACGAAGCGGCTGATCATTCGTTCATGCGGTCGACAGGTTATGCGCTCAAATCCATGGACTATAGTAAGTAGTCAATTTACTGTATGTATACCTACCTTTTAGATTGTAGCAGAATCACAGTAACACTACCATGCCTGAGTTTCCCGGTGTCCCTTTTCTTACTTCATCATCATCTCAGCGTTAATCCCAGTCGCATCCGTGGCTTTACAGCTTTGGAGTCTGGGGTCCGCTTTACCAGTCTAGTTGCTGATTTTGGCTAAACTTCGATATTTTCCGTGAAGCGGCTGCCGTCTGACCTCCAAAACCCGAAGGCGATATCTAAGCATTGCAGTTAAACTAATTGTTAGACTTTTGAGGGCCTCAACAACCCGTAAAGACTGCCACTAGATGTTCGTATGGCAACCGGGACTAACGGCTTAACGTGCTTTCCGAGGCATTCTAGACCAGTGCAAATATTCATATTCATGCATACAAATATTTGCACTGTGCGGGGTTCGAACCCGCGCCTACTTGCGCAACGGCCGCGTTCGCTACCGCTACGCCACGGAGGCTGTGGGTCTCCCTTTTGTTACTTGTGCGCTCTTAATCAGAAATGTGAACAAAATTGACAGCCAAGTGAGACAGGTATCTGTATCCACCGAATGTTATGCAGGAGACAACAAAGCTCTTCATGGAGTGCTACCCTTCAAACAGCGAACAAAAGTGCCCTAAAGTAAAATGCCTACCCACATCATTCAAACTAGCGGCAAATCCTAGCCATTGATTTAATTGTGTAAGGTCATGTACCTTAAACAATTAAATCAATGACTTGTATTTAAGGTACATGTCATAAACGAAGTCCCACAATCTTTCTGGTTTAAAATGAAGTCTCGGTTTTGTGTGACCGAGACTTAACTCGAGCATTGGCTCCCTTCAGACCTCAGACCACCACTTATGTAAGCTCAAGCAAAAGTCAGACCTTTTGGTTTCAACTTTCATATCAAAATGGTTCAAAAAGGTCAAATATAAACTTGATTTCGGTGAATTAATCAAAAATATGACAAGGAAATAAAGATTAAATTGTCATTGTTTAAAATTAAGTAAAAAATCTAGTTATCTTGTCTAGTTGTAGTTGTCTTGTAGCATTCAATGCCGCCAAAACACAGGCGTGTCTTTTCACCGCCAAAAGGAACCCGTTCACCTTGGCTCCTACTTTTCAGAATGTATCCTTGGAGTGCACCGACCGCCTTCAGCTTTTGGGAGTTGAGATTTCCTCGAACCTAAACTTTGGGCGGTTCATTGAGTCCAAGGCCAAGGTGGCTGCCAGAAAACTTGGCGTCATCGCAAAGGTCCGGCGGTACTACACACCGGGGCAGCTTCTAATGTTGTACAAAACACGGGTCCGCTCGTGTGTGGAGTACTGCAGCCACATTTGGGCTGGTGCTGCGAAATGTCACCTGTCTACTTTGGATTCAGTGGAGAGGCGTGCGAAGAGGCTGATTGGCGACCCAGATTTAACTCGAAATGGTCTCCAAAGCCTGGAGCACAGGCGTAGAGTAGCCAGCCTTTCGGTCTTCTATAGGATGCATTCTGGCGAGTGTGCAAGGGAATTGCTAGATTTAATTCCCCCATCTCCGTTCCGCCATCGGACGATCTGTCGTACGGCGACTTTCCACCGTCACGTTGTTGAGACCACTACGATCCGGACGAAGCGTTTCGCTTCTTCTTTTATACCGCGTATGTCGAGGGACTGGAACGATTTGCCGGCGGCGGTGTTTCCGTCACACTAAAATTTGAGTTTCTTCAAGGCTAGAGTGAATAGGCTCTTAATAAACTATTAGCACGCTTTACCATCAACGATCGCATCACTGCTTACCATCAGGCGGGATTGCGGTCAAGCGCTGGTTTACAATTTATAAAAAAAAAATTGTTTCATCTCGGGGACAAACAAATGACAAAAACTTTTAGTTATTTTTTATAGATTAAGAATAATATGAAACTGTGAATGTTTTTTTTTTTACTTTTGGAGCGATTAATTATTTTTGAAAATTTTGACAAAATCAAAAAATGAGTTTAGTAAACCCTTATTTATTTTCAAATACCTATCCAATACTTTGCTTAACTGCTATTTTGGCGTGGTAGCTGGCATATAGTAAATAATTTCATTGCTGTTGTATTTTCTTGTGTTCATTACTATACATAGGTAGTATGTCATTTATAAATTCGAATAAGGCTACTACTTTTTGAACGTCAATATTACATAAGACAGTCCCCCAAAACGCCCACCCATCGACACTTCCTAGTGCTTTCGATGGGAAGAAGAAGTGGCGGAACACACTCCCCAGGAACACCAGGTTTGGACCGGGAAGGCTCAAAGAGATGAGCTAATTTACCCCGTTTAATCCAAACTTATATATCCATAATGGTGGCTAAAACATTCACATCGGAAAGTATTTTTATTAGACAATTGAAATTAGCCTTTTATGCAGTTATGCAGCTATTAATGAGCACGACCTCAAACTCAAACAAGCAATCATAAAAAATAAAATGCCAACTTATATAAGTTGATATCTCATTTCGCGCCGCTTGCGCTGATCTTAGGTAAAGACACAGACGGGTTTATGTAACACGCGGGTAATATTTATTTTTAACTTATTATTATTTTCAATCTGTTTCATTCAAACTAATTTTAGAAATTATTATAAGCGAATAGCGACGCGACCACGTCACAGGTGCCGCGTGCCCTGCCCAACGCCGCCCGCGGAAGGGGTTGCTTACAGCACATGTATTAAGTTACCCTCTTTTTGCGAAATAATATTTATTTTTTTAGGGGGATTTTTTTTAAGTTTTGCCTGTCTTTGTGGGCATTAGTAGAATCAGTTGTCGATACCTAACAATACCTTCACGAATCGGACAGGGTTTTCTTTACATATTGTATAAAAATGAAGAGTTTGTTTGAACGCGCTAATCTTGGGAACTACTGACCCGATTTGAATATTTCTCTATGCGTTAGATAGCTCATTAATCCAGGTAGGCTTCAGGCTATACACGCTGCGACCTTATGAGCGGAGCATATAAAAGAAAAACAAAAATTAATCCGTATCCAAGTAAATTATTAGTATTTAATTTTAAATAAAATTGTCCTTGACATCACTTAATTTCGATTAACATCTTAAAAGATACCACCATTTTAAAATAACTCTTTTCTGGGGTTAAATGAAATGCTCAAATAACTAACTCCACGCGAACAAAGTCGCGGGCGGTCGTTAGTTTGTTTATATTTTTGACAAATAAATCGCAAATGTAGATTAGGTACCTATCATTTGAAATTCAAATATCTCATTTGTCAGATTAACTTTGAGTACAGACGTAAAAACCCTGTTTATTTCTAAATGACATAAAGGGTATTAGATATATTGACCTTCAAACCTTCAATTTAATGGTTTGTTTTTTCATGGTGGTTTATTTTTAAAAAAATTACTAGCTGCACCATACGGTTTCACCCGCGTTTTATTGTTATATGCCCCGCTCCTATTGGTCGCAGCGTGATGTTATATAGCCTAAAACCTTCCTGGATTAATGGGCTATCCAACGCAAAGAGAATTTTTCAAACCGGACCAGTAGTTCCTGAGATTAGCGCGTTCAAACAAACAAACTCTTCAGTTTTATTATTAGTATAGACAAACTAGTGCTTGCCCGCAATCCCGCCTGATGGTAAGCAGTGATGCAATCCTTGATGATAAAGCGCGTTAGCTACACCACCGCTGGCAAATTCTACCACTACGATCCGGAACGAAGCGTTTCGGCTCGTCTTTTATACCGCGTACATTGAGGGACCGGAACAATTGCCAGCGGCGGTGTTTCCGTCTGACTACAATTTAAGTGTCATCAAGGCTAGAGTAAATAGACTTTTAATAAACTAACGCGCTTTACCCTCAAAACTCAAGCGCTAGTTTATAAATTATATATAAAAAAAAAATATTTACTGCATTTTTTTTAAATCCTTGCCCCACACTAGGAATTTTTCCTGTATCGTGGGTGCTCAACATATAAACTTACATACACAAACAGCCAGACCCGGGACAACTAATTGTTGGCCATACAAATATTTATTCCGTGCAGGAATCGAACCTGTGACACGCGGCCCAGCAGTCAATAACTTAACCACTACGCTTACCGTCAAATTATAATTACATTACAAAAACAAGTGTCTACAAGTAGCTATCGTACAGAAGTAAGAAACGTTGCAAAACAAGCTTATGTAACGTTTGTCGGCGACTACCTTCCCACTGTACTGCAGTTATGACGACACGGTTGGCGCAGTGGATCTCGGATGAGAGATCGATTCCAGCGCTGCGTGTCGCGTCTTCGATTCAAAAACAAAAAATCAGAATTAAAAGTCATTTATTCAAATTAGGCTGAGAATCAGCACTTTTTGAACGTCAATATTACATACTAATATTATAAATGCGAAGGAACTCTGTCTGTCTGTCTGTCTATCTGTCTGTCTGTTACGTTTTCCCGCCTAAACCTCTGAACCGATTTTGATGAAATTTGGCACAGACAATCTTTAGACCCTGAGAAAGAACATAGGCTACCTTTTATTCCGGAAAAATGTGATGTTCCCGAGGGAAAGCTAAAAAGCGCGATATAACCGAACTCCACGCGGGCGAAGCCGCGGGCGGAAAGCTAGTATTACATAAGACAGTCCCCCAAAACGCCCGCCCATCGACGCTTCCTAGTGCTTTCGCTGGGAAGAAGAAGTGGCGGGACAAACTCCCCAGCAGCACAGCTGTCTGTTCATTAAAAAATACTGTATTTTGATTCCCGCACGGAACAAAAATTTGTAACTAACACTACAGTTGTCTTACCTAATATTTGTTCAAAGTTTCCACTGAAAGGCTTAGTTATCATTAACAATATACGTTAATTAATGTAATGAATTGTTTGGACGTAAACGAGGGAAGTCTCTAGTTTTCTGCTTATCCCATAAAATTCCCGCGGGGAACAAATATTCGTATAGGTAGCCTACAGGTAGTTGTCCCGGATATATCTGTACCTATAAGTGAGTTTTAATGTTTATAAACGCACACACGAAACATTAGCAATTCCTAATGTGGATTCCACGTTTAAACAAAATAAAAAAAAAAATGGTACGCACGGATCCAACTGTTTTTTTTTTGTACAGACGACAGCACATCAAGCTACTTACAATCTGCCAGATTTCTTTAGTAGATTTTCAACTTTGTCTCTAAAGTAATAAGGCTCAAAGTTGATTGGGAATTTCTGACAGTTTGGGGTAGTTTGACCCGCTGTCGTCCGTACGTACATAGAATAAAGAGAAGGAAGTACGTTATCTTCATACAAACGGACCGCGCGCGGCTTGTATGTGTGCGCCATAGTATCTATGCGTCGCCGCACGCACATCTAAACACAATATTAGAGTGCCTATGACTGCGCTAGTCGCGGCTAGCACGGAACGAGGTTCGCGTGGTCACGGCTTTTCGGCACATTAGCTTTTAAAAAATGATCACAAACTGCAAAGTTGGTATGTCTATTTATGAACAAATAAAAGACTTATATTTTTCAAATTATATTTCTAATATACGGATATATTACACATTAAAGTTTAATAACAACGCGTTTCGTAATAGTCGAAACCGAAGAAAGTAGGTATTTTTCTGTAGCTAATTTGTAATTTTGTAATAAATGTGTGATTCAATAGATGTTATGTTTGTATTATTTATATTTGTATTAATTAAAAATAAAAATAAATATGGTTCTTTATGTGTACAAAACTAAAAATAAAAATTACAAAAAAAAAACTGACTAGTATATGTAAACTAAATACTAAGCAAATAATTTAAACATAAGCGCTTAGTCTAAAAATATTTGTTAGCGGTTTGGGCGACAACCGTAACCGACGAAGCGCGGACAGTCGTCAACCCTAAGACAGTAGGCAATTAAATCGCGGATTGGGTCGCAGATAACCTACTTCCCCTCTTTATTCTATGGTACGTATCTACTGTATTTCAACACATTGCCGAAAGTTGAGAATCCGATTGTGTATTTTTGACGTGCTGGGATGTTAGATTAACGTTTTAGATTTTCAACGATAAAAATCAAATGTCATGACTCATGATGAATGTCAACGCCTGTCCTTCACTAATTGCTAATGCTTTCGCTGGGATGAAGGATAGAAAATAAAATGTTAGTTTAGACCTGACAAATTAGTCCGCGCCTCAAGTAAATCGACGTATTTTAAGTCGCCATGTTTATAACCGCGTCTAAACTGTCTATGGAGTATCTTATTTTGACACGATTAGACTGTTATGTTATTTTGACAGGATTAGACTGTTATGTTATTTTGACAGGATTAGACTGTTATGTTATCTTCTATCCTTTTCTTAATGAAATAGAAAGAAAAAGATGTACATAACTTAAAATTAGCTTGGTTTGTGTACCAGAGCATCACCGCCATTATCATAAGTCCATTTAGAAATAACCTGATTCTATGACAGTATGTATGTCTATGCAGAGTACGTATTACTTCGTGTATAACCCGCGCAGATAAAGAAAAGATCTGAAAATGGCGGCGGATACTTATGGTACGGTTGATAAAACACGCCATTGTTCAATCACAAACCAAATGCTAAAATAGTAAAATTTCAAATTTACGTTGTAAATATTGTTATTTACAACGTTAATTTGACATTTTACTTGTTTGTTGTTGTGTTTGTTTTTATTGTTGTTTTTGTTGAGTTTGATTGTTTAAACTCAACAAATACAACAAAAACAACAAAATAACAGAGAATTTAGCAGAAAGAAATTAACAATAAATCGGAGTGCGTCAAATTAGCATGGAAGGCGAATCCTGAATTCCTGATCGATGGTTTTTTTTTCTTGCAGCAGTTACTTCACTGTGTGAGTATAGACAGCGATAGAGAGTGAGTGAGAATGCATGCGAGCAGACGCCATTTACAGATCTTTTCTTTAACTGCGCGGGTTATAAATAATTTCATCACAGCTCTCTTAACGGTCAAGGAAAACATTGTGAGGAAATTAAATATCTTAGAACCAAAAATACAAAGTCATGTGACTCGCCTATAGCTACCGGTGTTGGGCCCGGCAGAGTCGTGGTGGCCTAGTGGTTAAATATCTCAGAACCAAAATACAAAGTCATGTGACTCGCCTATAGCTACCGGTGTTGGGCCCGGCAGACTCGTGGTGGCCTAGTGGTTAAATATCTCAGAACCAAAATACAAAGTCATGTGACTCGCCTATAGCTACCGGTGTTGGGCCCGGCAGAGTCGTGGTGGCCTAGTGGTTAAATTTCTCAGAACCAAAATACAAAGTCATGTGACTCGCCTATAGCTACCGGTGTTGGGCCCGGCAGAGTCGTGGTGGCCTAGTGGTTAAATTTCTCAGAACCAAAATACAAAGTCATGTGACTCGCCTATAGCTACCGGTGTTGGGCCCGGCAGAGTCGTGGTGGCCTAGTGGTTAAATATCTCAGAACCAAAATACAAAGTCATGTGACTCGCCTATAGCTACCGGTGTTGGGCCCGGCAGAGTCGTGGTGGCCTAGTGGTTAAATATCTCAGAACCAAAATACAAAGTCATGTGACTCGCCTATAGCTACCGGTGTTGGGCCCGGCAGACTCGTGGTGGCCTAGTGGTTAAATATCTCAGAACCAAAATACAAAGTCATGTGACTCGCCTATAGCTACCGGTGTTGGGCCCGGCAGAGTCGTGGTGGCCTAGTGGTTAAATATCTCAGAACCAAAATACAAAGTCATGTGACTCGCCTATAGCTACCGGTGTTGGGCCCGGCAGAGTCGTGGTGGCCTAGTGGTTAAGTATCTCAGAACCAAAATACAAAGTCATGTGACTCGCCTATAGCTACCGGTGTTGGGCCCGGCAGAGTCGTGGTGGCCTAGTGGTTAAATATCTCAGAACCAAAATACAAAGTCATGTGACTCGCCTATAGCTACCGGTGTTGGGCCCGGCAGAGTCGTGGTGGCCTAGTGGTTAAATTTCTCAGAACCAAAATACAAAGTCATGTGACTCGCCTATAGCTACCGGTGTTGGGCCCGGCAGAGTCGTGGTGGCCTAGTGGTTAAATTTCTCAGAACCAAAATACAAAGTCATGTGACTCGCCTATAGCTACCGGTGTTGGGCCCGGCAGAGTCGTGGTGGCCTAGTGGTTAAGTATCTCAGAACCAAAATACAAAGTCATGTGACTCGCCTATAGCTACCGGTGTTGGGCCCGGCAGAGTCGTGGTGGCCTAGTGGTTAAATATCTCAGAACCAAAATACAAAGTCATGTGACTCGCCTATAGCTACCGGTGTTGGGCCCGGCAGAGTCGTGGTGGCCTAGTGGTTAAATATCTCAGAACCAAAATACAAAGTCATGTGACTCGCCTATAGCTACCGGTGTTGGGCCCGGCAGAGTCGTGGTGGCCTAGTGGTTAAATATCTCAGAACCAAAATACAAAGTCATGTGACTCGCCTATAGCTACCGGTGTTGGGCCCGGCAGAGTCGTGGTGGCCTAGTGGTTCAAACTCCAGCCTTCCAAGTATGAGTGTCCGGGTTTAATTCGAGGTCAGGCAAGTACTAACTGTAACTTTTCTAAGTTATATGTACTTTCTAAGCATATCCTGGACACCAATGACTGATTACAAGGTGGAGGCAAAACATTTTGAGGAAACCTGAACTTTAAGTCTGAAATCGCCAACCCGCATTGAGCAAGCGTGGTGATTACGCTGAATCCTTCTATGTATGAGAGGAGACCTGTGCCCAGAAGTGGGACGATAAAAAGGTTGCTGATGATGATGATTGGGCCCAGTATGGAGCATTATAGCCTAATGTCAAAGAGAGGCCTGTGGCTGTGTTTGTCAACGCTTGGCAAAACCGAGTGTTAAAAATTTAGTGCGAAGAGAGTTGAAAATGTAGTTCGCCTGGGATGTTTGCGGATAATAATATTAATGGGTTTACTGCCATTATTACGAGTATATGCGCGACAGCCTCCGTGGCGTAGCGGTAGCGAACGCGGCCGCTGCGCCTTTCGACGAGACGCGGGTTTGATCCCCGCGCACTGCAAATATTTGTATGCATGAATATGAATATTTGCATTGGTCTGGTCGTGCCTCGGAAAGCACGTTAAGCCGTTGGTCCCGGTTGCCATACGAACATCCAGTGGCAGTCGTTACGGTTTGTTGGAGCCTTCAAAAGTTGACTCAATTGGTCTAACTGCATTGCTTCAATATCGCCTTCGGTTTGTGGAGGTCAGACGGCAGTCCCTTCGCGGAAAATATCGAAGTTTAGCCAAACCAGCAGTTAGACCGGTAAAGCTGACCCTAGACTCCAAAGCTGAAAAAGCTTCGGATGTGACTGGGATGAACATCCCATCCCTGCAGATGGTCCGTGTTCGTGGCTTGGATTCTCCCATGTTGTGGAGGCATCCACCTCCATAACATAGCTCCACGCTAAGTATTAATTTTATATATATTATGTAAGTACTACATCTGTGTATTATATCTGTGTCTGTAACCTACTAATACTAGAAGTTAAGTAGTTTTGTTTCTTTACTTTCGAAGATATTAATGTCTTTACATTTGAACGTATCTAAACATATAGCGTCCCACGTTCACACGAGTGAATGTGAGCTTAGTGGAAACAATTGTCTCGTAAGCCACAGAGACAGTTTTTATCATACAATGTGGTTAAACCTTCGTTATTTGAGTCTTTTGCGTGCTCTTTGTTAAATATTATCATAACAGCAACTAACACTACTTGTAATAGTGATTTTTCTGTATTTTCTCCGAATGGATTAGTTATCGATAACAATATATTTTATAAATAATTTTAATGTTTATACATGGGGTGTTTGTATTGCAATAAATTGTTTAAACGTAAACGACGCTAGTCTCTAGTTTTCTACCTACCCCATAAAAAGAAGGTCAGTATTATGTATGCGTACATAATAGGGTATTTGACTAAAAGAAAACTAATTAGTCCGTCAGTCAGATTTCCAAAAAATACTATACACGTATTTTTTCTTTTTTCAAAAAGTGAAGACGACACAGTGCGTTGAAAACTCGTGTGACGTCACTACACGCTACACTTTTTAACGAGCAGTGACGTCACCAGTCACCACTCCTGATCTTTGATGCCTTTTATATTTGTAAATTTTTATTGATTTGATAAAACAAAATATACGTATCCAACATTTTTCTATAATCTGAATGACGGACTAAATAGAATCAATTTTCTTTTTACCCAGGAAACATCTCTATAAATTAGATGTTTGCATACATTTTTTTTTTTGGTTCGTAGAAAAACGATGCTCATACTAGGAATTTCTCCTGTTTAGTGGATGCCTTTACAAATATTTAAACTTAGATACACAAACAGCCTGACTCTGAACACCAACCGGCTACCTGTATACAAATATTTATTCCGTGCGGCATCGAACCTGCAAAACAACGACTTCAACCGTAGCGTAGCTAACATTGGGCCTTATAAGAAAGCTCAAGGTTACTCAAAGGGCAATGGGTTTAGCTGCATGATCATCTCAGAAATGAGAAGATCCGCAGAAGAACGAGAGTACCCGACATAGCCCGATAAATTGCAACACTAAAGTGGCAGTGGGCCGGGCACATTGCCCGTACGACCAATGCCCGATGGGGTCGACGGGTTCTGAAGTGGCGACCACGCACCGGAAGACGCAGCGTAGGTAGGCCCACATATAAACTAGTCGGCATGATGTCTGGTCAAGCCGTACGCAGGACGGGTCTGAGCAGTTGTGTTGCGATGTGTGCCGACTACGATGCGCCAAATGTTGTTGTGTCGGGAGTTTGGTCATGGAGGGTCTCCGTCTCCAGATCAATCTCCCTCTGGCGCAGCATCGTTGGTCGTGTTGTTGGGTGTAACATTGCATAACCTCGCTCAACTGCCGTCTTCCTTCCTATTCACTCAGTTTTTTTAATAAACTCTTAATAAACTGGCGCGCTTAGCCATCAACGATTGCTTCACTGCTTACCATCAGGCGGGATGGCAGTCAAGCACTGGTTTAAAAAAAAAGTTTCTTTTGCCTATACACTCAAAAATAAGAGTGAATATGAAGGAGGACGGCAATTGGTTGAGGTGATGCAATGTTAAACCCAACAAAACGATCATTTATGCAGCGCCAGAGGGCGATTGATCTGGAGACCCTCCACGACCAAACTCCCGACACAACAACATTTGGCGCATCGTACCCGCCACAAATCGCAACACAACTCCTCAGACCCGTCCTCCGTACGGCTTCAACAGACATCATGCCGGAAAACGACGAATCGCTTGGCGGCAAGACTTTGTTTGGTGGGTGGTAACTTCTGCCGGCAGCCGATGTTATGACCTACCACCGAGACAGACTACATAAAGAAAAAACGAACATAATACTCTCCAGGGCCTGGTATCACGGAGCTCGTAAATTATTATGTCATTAGAGAACGTCGTTTTCGAAACATGTAACGCTTGACAGATCGAAGACACGTCATTATAATGTCTTAAAAGGTCATAGCATGTACCGTACGTACAATGTACTTTAAATGCCACGCAGTTTGAAATAGAGAAATTATATGAATGCAGGAAGACATTCTCGTTCTTCTGCGGATCCCTTTATTTCTTGATTTAATCACGAAATAAAACCCCAAGCATAGCCCTGTCCATTGCCCTTAGAGTGATCTTGATCTTTTTTTTTTTTTTTTAATAGTTATAAACTACTGCTTGACTGCAATCCCGCCTGATGGTAAGCAGTGATGCAATCGGTGATGGTAAAGCGCACTAGCTTATTAAGCCTATTCACTCAAAAAAACTGAGTGAATAGGAAGTGATACGAGAGAAAGACAAAACCAAAGGTTTTATTGTACTTTAAAACTTATGCATTAAAACAAGACATTATTTGACAGAATTATATGACAAGACGTCTTGTCAAAATATAAACAACTAAATAACATAGACAGACAAGGAGTTCATATATCAGGAAGGAAGACGGCAGTTGAGCGAGGTGATGCAATGTTTAACCCAACAACACGACCAACGATGCTGCGCCAGAGGATGATCTGGAGACCTCCACGACCAAACTCCCGACACAACAACATTAGGCACATCGTACCCGGCACACATCGCAACACAACTGCTCAGACCCGTCCACCGTACGGCTTCACTTTTCTTTCTTATAAGGCCCATTGTTAGCGACCACGTCTCAGTTCCATAAGTCAGCAGTGGCAACGCACACTGGTCGAAGACTTTTAGCTTCCCGAAAGCAGCCCAGCCGAGTTGGATTCGACGGTTGACCTCTTTCTCCAAGTTAGACTAACTGGATTGTACGTACAATGTACTTTAGACGATCATCCCATGCTGATTGAGATAGAGAAATTATATGAATGTAAGAAGCTCTTATTAGACTAAATTGGTGTTTAATAATAATGATAGAACATTTATATCAGACACACATCCATAGGTCAGACACACACGACACAATTTGAAATAAATTTAAAATAAAAAAAAAAAGTTACATAGGCATGGTTATTTGGGAAAGCCGTATTTCATATAGGAATTGACTTTGATTTTGGTTGTTATAATTTTGTTTCTATTCGTTTCTATATTTCTAAGAAATTGTTACCCTATTTGGTTAGGTACCTACTTATTTTAATCTATATACAAATTTATTTTGACAGTTCAAAAATATTCATTGCGTTATTTACGTTATTTTTTTTAAACTAGTGCTTGACCGCAATCCTGCCTGATGGTAAACAGTGATGCAATCGTTGATGGTAAAGCGCGCTACTTTATTAAGAACCTATTCACTCAAAAGAGAACTGTGTGAATAGGAAGGAAGACGCCAGTTGAGCGAGGTGATGAACAACACGACAAACGATGCTGCGCCAGAAGGAGATTGATCTGGAGACCCTCCACTCCACGACCAAACTCCCGACACAACTACATTTGGCGCATCGTACTCGACACACATGCAACACAACTGCTCCGAGTCGTCCTCCGTACGGCTTCACCAGACATCATGCCGGAACACGACGAATCGTTTGGCGGCAAGACTTTGTCTGGTGGGTGGTAACTTCTGCCGACAGCCGATGTTATGCTTATATTGAGCATATTTGAACATAAGGAGTAATGTATTAGCAATATGCTTGAAAATGATTCAAATTGGAATAAAGAGGAGCCAATTAGGGCGCAGGATACGAAAAGAACCTTCACACATCCGTAATCACCGCACGCTTCATTAAAAATGAGTTTATTATGTTAGCAACAACTTATTACTTTGTGCACACCCAGTTGTAATGGCTACCATAATGACCATCACCTGGACTATGGTCCCTCTAATTGTGGCGCCATTGTTTGCCTGAGAACGTCCAATGTAGTCAGACGGGTTATTACTGATGGCTGTATCCGTTGTAGGAGACGGCACGAGATTGTAAAGTAATTAGCGACCCGTCTCGACGTCGACCGGTCTTGTGCATAAATATGAATATTTGCACTGGTCTGGTCGTGCCTCGGAATCTCTCGGAATGCACGTTCAGCCGTTGGTCCCGGTTACCATATGAATATCTAATGGCAGTCGCTACGGGTTGTTGGAGCACTTAAAACTAAAAGTCCAAAAATTGGTTTAACTGTAAAATGTTTCGATATCGCCTTCGGGTTGTGGATGTCTGACAGCAGTCGCTTCACGGAAAATATTGAAGTTAGCCAAAATCAGCAGTTAGACTGGTAAAGCGGACCCCAGATTCCAAAGCTGAAAAAGCTTCGGATGCGACTGCGACTGCGGGATTAACGCTGAGATGATGATGATGATGATGACACTAATCTGCTTGTATTGCTACCATCTAATCCACCTATTTGACTGCATGGTTAGCGCAGTAGTTCAGCTATTGACTGCTGCGCTGTGTGTTGCGGGTTCGATTCCCGCACGGAAAAATATTTTTAAGACCTACAAGTAATTGTTCCGGGTCTGGCTGTTTGTGGATGTGTGTTTGAATTTAAATGTTTCTAAACGCACCCACGATACAGGAGAAATTCCTAGTGTGGAGCATCGTTTAAAAAAAACTGAACTCACTGTCATTTCATTCCTTTTCCCCCACTTTTAATAAATATATGAAAATTTATAAATACCTACACCATTTCTCACGTGTGTTATTGGAAACGAGACTGATGACGTCACAAATTGGCCAACCGACCGGTGCGAGCGCTGCTTACGACACATTATGGGAACTGTCGCACGTTACTATTTAGCTTTTTGTTTACATATCAACACTGATTTTTGTGTAATGTGATTGGCTTGGGAAGAGATATACAAGACATATGTTTTAACATTTTATATAGCAGATATAGATGTTCTATACTATAAGATGCATTTTGGTGAGTTTGCGAGGGAATTGAATGATTTAATTTCCCCATATCCGTTCCACCATCGGACGACTCGTCGTACGGCGTGTTTCCACCTTTACGTTGTCAACACCACTACGATCCGGACGAAGCATTTCGCCTCCCCTTTTATACCGAGTACATCAAGGGACTGGAACAATTTGCCAGCGGCGGTGTTTCCGTCGGACTACAATTTGAGTGCCTTCAAAGCTAGAGTGAATAGGCTCTGAATAAACTAGCGCGCTCTACCATCAACGATTGCATCACTGCTGACCATCAGGCGGGATGCGGTTAAGCACTAGTTTATAATTTATATATGTATAAAAATAATTAGAGATATTTATTACAAAGTTAATATTTTTATAGATGAATGTTTGTTACTCTTTCACGCAAAAACTACCCAACGGATTTGGATGAAATTTGGCACACAGATAGTTTATTACCAGGAACAACGCATAAGACACTTTTTCTGCCAATATTCCCATGGTACCGAAACTTACGCGGATGAAAACGCGGGGCGCAGCTGGTATATGAATTTGTGTCTGATTTTGACACACATCGGTTTAAGCACTGGTGATGCTAGTGTAGTTTTATTTATGTAGACTAGCTTTATGCCCGCGGTTTTGCCCGCGTGGAATTCGGTCATATAGCGCTTTGTAGATTTCCCTCCGGAATATGTTTCAATAAAAGGTAGCGCATGTCCTTTTTCAGGGTCTAAAGATTGTCTGTCCCAAATTTCATCAAAATCGGTTGAGAGGTTTAAGCGGGAAAGCGTAACAGACAGATAGACAAACAGAGTTACTTTCGCATTTATAATATTAGCATGGATTATCATGGAAACATATTATGTAGATAACTTCTGTCTTAATTCATAGATTTTTCTAGGTATATATATACCTAGAAAAATTATATTATATTTATATATATTTATATTATATTTTTATAGGCACAGGTCATAATATCAAGGCGTATTTCTAACACAATAGAAATCAAATCGAACAAATCAATGCAGAAGAAAAATTACATATTTAGAAACCTCATAGTTACAAACTTAAAACTTGGTCCAATAGCAAACATAGTCATACAGTTCTCGTTTGTCGTAATGTATGTCATTCTCGTAAGAGGTCGTCGGCCGTCGCATCGTAGGGATTATATCACAGATTGGCAGCGCAAGTCGATATATTAACACCATTTACTATGTATTAGGTAATCTGCGATAACACAGATCTATACTAATACATAAAGCCGAAGAGTTTGTTTGTTTGAATGTGCTAATCTCACGAACTACTGGTCCGATTTGAAAAATTATTTTTGCTTTGAATGGCCCATTAATCCAGGAAGGCTTTAAACTATATTATATAACATCACGCTACGACAAATAGAAGCGCAGTATATAAAAAAAAAAAAACAAATAGTTATTATTCCTTATCCAAATAAATTAATAGTATTTAATTTTGTACAAAATTGTACTTTTTGTTGGCATGGGAAATCATCAAATGACTTCTCCGCTCTGGGCGGAGCGGAAGGGCGTGTCAGACTTTTACTGACTAAAACCACCCGTGTTTCTTCACTTGCCTGTGGGACGGCCAGGGCCACGGTTTCTTGTTTAACCAACCCGCAACCCTGACCCAGGAGGCATCGGTCTTCGTGGACCCCGTCACGATGTGCTGACGTCTCTTTGAGGCGCGCGTGAAATACGACGCGCCATCGACTCGGGCCTGGTCCTTACCGGGCGGCAAGCTGCCCACTGCTCACCGCTCGCAGGCCCGCGCCCACGGTAGCTGGGAGTTCGGTGTCGTCTCCCGACCAGGGCGTCACCTACGGCGGCTAGAGGCGTGAGGGCGTTGGGATACCCGCTGCCTCACACGCAACAAAATTGTCCTTGTCATCACTTAATTTCGATTAACGTCTTATAAGATATTACTTACAATTTTAAAATAACTCTTTTGGGATTAAAATAAAATGTTCAAATGACTAACTCCACGCGAACGAAGTCGCGGGCGGCCGCTAGTCTTGTATAGGCATGTTTCCTATATTATCAGACAATATTACTTTGGTTCGGTGTCGGGTCACCAGGTTAAGTTGTGGAGGTCAAATAGACTGCCGTTTAATGTAAATTATTTAGTATTTAGTCGCACTCAGACTAGACTGGATGTTGATCCCTATATAGCTAGGTACAGGCTCGGCAGAAGACTGTTTTCTGTAAATGTAACGCCCAAAAAAATTTTTTTTTGTTATTTTTTGTGTGTAGTATACATACCAGTGTTTGACCGCAATAACGCCTGTTGGTAAGCAGTGACGCAAACGTTGATGGTAAAGCGAGCTAGTTTATTAAGAACCTATTCACTAATTTCATAATCAACCTATTATAGAACTACACAGCGTGTATTTTAGACAGTAAAAATAAAATCAAAACACCTATTCGTGTTGTAAACACAGTTACTATGTATGTGCTACGAACATTAATTTTATTATACTCACTAGTTGCATATTATATTAGGTACTTACGTCCGTATTCATCATACCAGCGTGAGTAATACAAACCAGATTCAATAACCGGTCTAAACTTATGTTTACGTCCGCAAAAACAAACGCTTTATTGAACCAAGAAAAATCTCTAATCAAATCATTAAACACGTAATCAATAATGGACAAAATCAAAAATAATATTTATTATTTATCTTATATTCTGCTCATTATATTCGCCTTGCATTCATTTTTCTCGTCACTGACGAGGTAAATATGCTGTTCATAAAGGTTTTTTTTTATATATATACACTGGTTTACTTTATAGATACTGGGTAGGAAGTTTAAAATCGTTTAAGTATATCTTAAACGTGTTTATCATGCCCACACATAGGAGTAACGAGTAGATTCATTATTATAACTTGTAACGCAGCAAAGCGAAAAACTATTGAAATATCCCTTTATATTAATATATAGGTATAATATAAATTTATATAGGTTGACAGCCTCCGTGGCGTAGCGGTAGCGAACGCGGCTGCTGCGCAAGGAAGCGCGGGTTCGATCCCAGAGCAGTGATACTGGGTAGGAAGTTTAAAATCGTTTAAGTATATCTTAAACGTGTTTATCATGCCCACACATAGGAGTAACGAGTAGATTCATTATTATAACTTGTAACGCAGCAAAGCGAAAAACTATTGAAATATCCCTTTATATTAATATATAGGTATAATATAAATTTATATAGGTTGACAGCCTCCGTGGCGTAGCGGTAGCGAACGCGGCTGCTGCGCAAGGAAGCGCGGGTTCGATCCCAGAGCAGTGAGAATATTTGTATGCATGAATATAAATATTTGCACTGGTCTGGTCGTGCCTCGGAAAGCACGGGTCCCGGTTGCCATACGAACATCTAATGGCAGTCGTTACGGGTTGTTGGAGCCCTCAAAAAGTCCAACAATTGGTCTAACTGCAATGCTTTGATATCGCCTTCGGGTTATGGAGTTCAGACGGGAGTCGCTTCAGGGAAAATTAGCAGTTAGAGTGGTAAGGCAGACCCCAGACTCCAAAGCTGACACGCTTCGGATCCAAATGAGATTAACCCTGAGATGATGATGATGAAGTTATAATTTAGGTTGGAACTGGCAATCAATCACATGCCAGCGGAAGTAAACAAGCAATAGGGCACACCGATCAAATGGATTAGGTCAGAATCAAAGCAAAGCAAGCACTACTTCCAAAGGCCAGGCGGTTGATTAACTAGCTAGTTTAACGACTTGGCTGCCACATATACCTATACCAAATTAATTGATTATACCTATAAGTAGAGTATATACATAAGGGTGCTTCTTAAACGGACAAAAAAATTTTTTTTTCAATTTATTCTCGCGTCACCCATTCATTCTTTTCTATGATCCAAAAAAGTAGTAAATTATTTTTTTCAGATTTTTAAAGTAGAGTAATATTTAGTGGTCGCTACCGGCCAGCAAAATAAAAAAAAAATGTATTTTTGATTAGAATTTTTATTCAGTGAAAAAAATTATAATCATTCTTAAATCATATAATTAGTAGGGAGTTATGATACTGAAAAATTAACTATGATAACAACGTATTTTTATTTGTATTTGGGTACTTTTGTATAAAATTTTTCACAACTAAAAGAAGGTATTGTTTTTGTTCCTCATCGTTAGTAATTAATTTGTTGTACTCTTCCATTAATGCCACTCCCCGCTCCGCCAAATCATTCACTACTTTCATAGAGCATATAATTTCTCTAGAAGCTTTATAATCTTCATCTTCCTCCCAAAGAGAAGGATCTTTTTTTAAAAATGCTGACGAAATACCGAAAATTCTAAAAAACCGTAAGGTGTTGCTGGTAACAAAGTCTTATAATTTTTTTCTTCGATGTGACTTACGTCTAAGGTAATCCGCTTAGGACTAAAGTCTAAATCTTCTTCATTTAGTGCAATAACCATATTTTATTTACTTTCCAATGAAACTTCGTCATCAAAAAAAGAAAATGCAACAAGTTCTTCGGAGAGGTACCATAAATGCCATAGAAACTTTGTTATAGCTTTTTTCGATATGGCTTTGTTTATTTTTTCAAAACTCTTGAGATCTTTTAGCAAGCACAAATCATTCCTTGGTGCTGATGTTGTACTAGTATTACGACTGTACGAGGCGATCGGGTGCATACTGAAGGTTGCGGGAGAAGGGGGGCAAGTGTAAATCGAGTGTTTATTGTGTTGAATCATGCGTCGACAGTTGAAAAAGTAAATTTTATCTTGATTCAATATTCCTAAAACTATTATATGTCTATTTAAAGTAATAAAATAAAAATTGACAAATTAAACAAAATATTAAAACTTTAATGCTCGGTAGCGACCCCTAAAATTTGATTTCAAAAGTCGAAAAATAAGAAGCACCCTAATATACATAGTAAGGAAACCTTTGACGTTGCTTGTGACATTTGCCTATACTGACACGGACATAAAAGCCAATAAAAAAAAACTACTTGTATAACAGCTATGAGCGCCAGAATGACAATATTAACGATACTCAATTTTTTTTTTATAAATTATTATAAACTAATGCTTGACCGCAATCCCGCCTGATGGTAAGTAGGTAGTGATGCAATCGTTGATGATAAAGCGCTAGTTTATTAAAAGCCTATTCACTCTAGCCTTGAAGACACTTAAATTGTTCCAGTAACTCGTTGTACCGTTGTACGTATAAAAGAGGAGGCGAAACGCTTCGTGTTCCTCCTGTTAATTGGGAATATTTGACAGTTTCGAGTAGCTTGACCTGATAGCTGCTGCTGACAGATTCTGGAATTTTTAGTACGGTCTGGTAATGAAGTATATTATAGTAGCGACCACCAGCGACTTCGTTCGCGTGGAGCCAGTTATGCTCCGCTCCTATTGGTTGTAGCGTGATATTATATAGCCTAAAGCCTTTCTGGATTAATGGGCTATCCAACGCAAAAATATTTTTTCAAATTGGACCAGTATTTCCTGAGATTAGCGCGTTCAAACAAACAAACTCTTCAGCTTTATATGTATATTAGTACTAGCAGCCGTCCGCGACTACGTTTGAGTAGAGTTATTTATTCTGCTCGGCTCCTATTGGTCGCAGCGTGATGATATATAGCCTAAAGCCTTCCTGGGTTAATGGGCCATGAAACACAAGAATTTTTGAAATCGGACCAGTGGTTCCTGTGATTAGCGCGTTCAAACAAACAAAATCTTCAGCTTTATATATTAGTATAGAGTATAGATAGATAAATCCGGTTTTAGAAGTAAACTAGTCCGGTTTTCCATCATATATTCGCGATTTTGCATTACAGCTTACTAACAGGCGGTATTGCGGTGAAGCACTTGTTTCTAACATTTAAGAAAAATAAAAACTTTTGTAAAGAATGTATCAAACTCCACGTACAAGTCCGTGAATTAGAGCATTAATTGCAAATAATATTGAATGTCTGTACTTCAAATTTCCTAACTCTGAAACCGAGTGCTAAATATGAAGTTTTGCTTTATTTTCTGCTTTTCAAGATAAAGGTTTACTGACTTGAGAGGCGGACATTTATGATGACTTTTTACATGCATTAGCTTCACTTGTATGTTTGCTTGCTTACTTGATTGTTTGCTTGCTTGCTTGTGTTTGTTTGTTTGTTTGTTTGTTTGTTTGTCCGTCTCTAACTCTTTGGACTACAAGTGAGCGGCTCATTACTGTAAAATGTCCCACCGTTTTCAATACGTCCGTTCTTTTTTTTTAAAGAATGTCGAACTAAAAAGTTCGAAATAAATATAGTTTAAAAAAAATTAAAAAAGCATGCTTTTCAAAAATATCAAACTAAAAAGTTAAAAATAATTTAAAAAAAAGCGTGAGGCGCTTAATATACCTACAAAAATTATGACCAGCCTCACGCTTTTTTAAAATTATTTTTAAGTTTTTAGTTTGATATTTTTTAAAATCATGTTTTTTTAGTTTTTTTTAAACTATATTTTGTATTCTTGCACTTATCGTGTAACATCATTGTATTTTTAGCACTGTGTTCAATTTCTATCTTTGTAAGGTATTACTCTGCTGTAGATAAATATACAAACATTATTATTTATCTGCTTTATTACATGAAAAATTCATTCATCAATTCAATTAATTCAACTAAAATATAATTTTTTAATTATAAAAAAAGAACATTTGAAAATAAAAAAAGAAATTGTAGCCCACCGGTTTTGGAAACAGGGTCCAAGTTTGGTCCAAGCTTCCGACGGTTAGGGCTCCAGAGAGAGACACCTCCTGACAATGCGAGCCGTATCCAGAAATAGGTGCCACTTTCTGAATCGTGCACTTGATCCAGCTGCCCAACGAGAGCCTCAACAGCCTCATTACTGAGAGCTTTATTCCACTAAAAAGTGTCGATCATTTCGGCTTTAAATTACCACAGCAGCATCTGCACATGAATTTGTACCTTCTACAGGAAAACCCACCACGTCGTGACTGACCTTGTCTAAATAATTTCCTTTGTCAGTGATATTAATCTAGTCGTTCATATTCCTCAGTCACGGCTTCCACGTGCGCCGGCGCCACTCAAATCAGATCGTAAGGATATTAGATTAAATAAGTATTTCTATCAACTTGGGCTTAACATTCATCACCTCGCTCAACTGCCATCTTCCTTCTTATTCACTCTTTTTTTTTGCACTAGAAGTTGCCGGCAGAAGTTACCACATACCAGACAGTGTTGCCGGCAAGCGATTCGTCATATTCCAGCATGATGTCTGGTGAAGCCGTACGGAGGACGGGTCTGAGCAGTTGTGTGGTGATGTGTGCCGGGTACGATGTGTCAAATGTTGTTGTGTTGGCAGTTTGGTCGTGGAGGGTCTCCAGATCAATCTCCTCTGTTCGGTCATGTTGTTGGGTTTAACATTGCATCACCTCGCTCACCTGCCGTGTTCAATCCTATTCACTCAATTTTTTTTTTGGAGTTAATAGGCTGTTAATAAACTAGCGCGTTACCATCAACGATGCTTGCCATCGGACGGGATTGCGGTCAAGCACTTATATTTATAAAAGAATAAATAAAATAAGCAGCACAGAAAGAAGCAGTTCAACTCATATACCATTGTTTAACTTCTTTAGTTATACAAAATGCATTCAAATTTGTGCACGTCCTTCACAATAACCTTTGGGTCGACTACATCTACAGTGACGTTGATTCGTCAACACACGGGGACAACATATAATATTTATATAATACATAATATTTATAAAAGCTTAATGACTCTAATTTTATTATTCAACCATCATCCTATCTTTTTCCCGCGGTTTCACCTGCATAAGATTCGATCTCGTAAGTTTAACGGAATAAAAAGTTATCTATATGTCAATCCCAATAAACTGTGAAATTCCATAAAAAATGTCCAACTTAGAGCCTGAAGAAATAACAAACATACAAATACACACGCACACTCACTTACAAACTTCCGTCTTCATAATATATACTAGCTTTCCGCCCGCGGCTTCGCCCGCGCGGAGTTCGATTATATCGCGCTTTTTAGATTTCCCTCGGGAACATCAAATTTTTCCGGGATAAAAGGTAGCCTATGTTCTTTCTCAGGGTCTAAAGATTGTCTGTGCCAAATTTCATCAAAATCGGTTGAGAGGTTTAAGCAGGAAAGCGTAACAGACAGACAGACAGAGTTACTTTCGCATTTATAATATTAGTATGGATGGATTAGTGTTAATTTTACTGATTTTTCAATCGTCATTCTAAAAATAGTTTTATTTTTATTCATTAGCGACCTCTCTGACGTGAAGTCCTAGGTTATAATCGTACGTAGAGGAAGGTAACACTTCACCTAAAAGCATTTTAAGCCGCTGTCATTCGTAGACTTCTGTCAATCGCCCCCATCCTGATAACCAGCCGTTAGACAGAAGCCAGAAAGTCTCACAAACAGTTTTAACAAGGGGTGGTGTACCAGCAACCATATTGTGGAAGTCATATAGACAGTCGCTGCATGTAAATTGCTGGTCCTCAGCCGCATCCGGGTTACCCAAATATGTTGAGGAGCCGTAACCCGAGGCGGCGACAGTACCTAATCACGAGACTGAAGTAATTGTTACTGACAAAGCAGCTCTGTCATTTCCGCTTCCGTAATATAATATCTGAAGTCAAATACATAATCGGAATAATTAAGGACGTTTTCAGGGAAGTTGAAAACAATAGCTCCGCGAATATATATCCTGTAGTTACTGTGAATGCCATTAAAAAAAAGTTGCATCATTAAATATCACAATTGAAATTAAAAAAAAACGACCTTTGAGTTCGAGGCTCTGCGAGAAGAATCTTTACAAAATATTTAATAAGCCATTAGGAATGTTTTAAAACTGAAGTGAATTTGAATGGCAATTTGATAGTGCTTCGTAATGTTTCAAGATTCATTTGGCGCTAAAAAATATAAGGTATAGGAATAATAGTGAAAGGAAAAAAATTATAAGTAAATTAACCGTTAGTACAACTGTCAAAGAATGTGATAGTTGTGATTTGAATATAAGATGCTCAATTTAAGTATTTAGATAGAAAAAATTGGTTAAGTTAATTTATTTAATCAACTTTATATAAAAAGATTTTTCGGGAAGCTACCTACGTAAAATCTTCTCGTTCGAGGATCAGAGTGTCTCAAGACAAGTGATGACTTATGGAATTGAGACGTGGTCGCTAACAATGGGCCTTATAGAAGGCTCAAAGTCACTCAAAGGGCAATGGAGAGGGCTATGCTTGGGGTTTCACTGCGCGATCGAATCAGGAATGAGGAGATCCGCTGAAGAACGAGAGTAACCGACATAGCCCGAAGAATTGC
This sequence comes from Sesamia nonagrioides, assembly GCA_017933935.1. Classification (NCBI taxonomy): domain Eukaryota; kingdom Metazoa; phylum Arthropoda; class Insecta; order Lepidoptera; family Noctuidae; genus Sesamia; species Sesamia nonagrioides. The sequence goes on from JADWQK010001171.1 coordinate 260,304, forward strand.
AACACTAAAGTGGCAGTGGGCTGGACCCATTGCCCGTAAGATCGATGCCCGTAGGGGCCGACGGGTTCTCGAGTGGCGACCACGCACCGGAAGACGTAGCGTGGGTAGGCCCCCGACAAGGTGGACCGACGACCTGGTGAAACCGCTGGATGCGGGAGGGGCAGGACCGGTCGTCGTGGAGAACCTTGGGGGAGGCCTATGTCCAGCAGTGGACGTCTTTCGGCTGAAATTATGATTATGATGATGATGATGATATAAAAAGATCAATAATCAAGAGAGGGCTATGATAGGTGTTTCTCTATATGATCGAATCAGGTATGAGGAGATTCGTAGAAGAACGAAAGTGGAGAGTTAACATTGTATTGCAAACAGAGTGAATCGCTAGGGCTGCCACAATGATATTACATATTTAAAAATGGTAGCCCATCACTATCAAGAAAAGTGTCTAATCTGCCGGTAGCCAGGGCTCTTGAAACAGGACTCTCCTCACTATGAGTGCCGCGGGTAGGAGTTCTGGCTTCTGAGTCAGACCACAGACCCAACCGCGCCTTGATATTATACGAAAAAATAAATTCGTTTTTAATACCCATAAGAACAGAGAAGGCCTTTTACACACCGTTGTAAATCACAAGTTGTCATAAAATTATCGTTTATTTCCGCATATTGTTGCAATAACTGACACCTAATAACAAACCAAACGATGGAATTACACGTACTTACATTATTCCCAATGCTACTTGTCAACAATGGTTAATGTAATATTTATACAAGCACATACGTAATAAAGTTTATTTCTGTTTATCGCATATAGGGCGACGTTGTCGTTTGTCATGACAGGGCAGGTACTGGTGGCTCTACCTATGTGGATGCACATTCGGAAGGAATTCGCTAGCATCATCATGAGTTCACCAGGTTGCGAGTGCATCAGGTCGCAAGTACCAAGTATGTCAGAAAAGGCAGCAGGTCGATAATGAGAGATTTGTAACTTGGAGGTCACCCAAAGCTCCTACGGACTCCAAAGTCAGCTTGCGTGCCACAAAGCCGAACACACCGGTGTATACATTAGACCACTAAGGCGGACGACATCATGCAGTAAGTGTGCCAGAAGACGAGGTACATGCCGAGGGTATATTTCCTGGATTGGCACCGCAACGTCAACTTCAAGGCATTCGTGGTACGCGTGCGAAATGTCTTTCTACCCGTCTATATGGAAGACGACGCTTCCTCTGTCAAGTACCACCGAACAGCTCACGAAAAAGCTAGTGATGTTAAGTTTTTAAGAAAATGTGGCATAAGGTTTATGTATGTACTAGCTTTCCGCCCGCGTAGAATTCGGTTATATCGCGCTTTTTAGATTTCCCTCGGGAATATCATTTTTTTTTTCAATAAAAGATAGCCTGTCTCCTTTCTCAGGGTCTAAAGATTGTCTGTGCCAAATTTCATCAAAATCGGTTGAGAGGTTTAAACGGGTAAGCGTAACAGACAGACAGACAGAGTTACTTTCGCATTTATAATATATGGTTTAGGTATGGATTAGTTAATAAACTAATCCATACCTAAACCACAAGACAAGACTATTTTGTGTATTAATTAATATCTATGGGCCTTAGTTGTCTGAATGATTGCTGCGGGGCGTGTCGCGGGTTCAATCCCTGCATGGAACATATATTTGTATGAGCTACATGTAGTTGTTCCGTGTCTGGCTGTTTGTGTATGTGAGTTTATATGTTTGTAAAACGCACCCACGACACAGGAGTAATTCCTAGTATGTGGGGCAACGTATATAAAAAAAAAGAAAAAAGAACCTAGTTGTTTGGTACTTACGCTACGAATGTACTTTATGTCGATAGCATAAGGTTCAATACTGCGTGACATGCAGTACATAACTTTTAAGTGCTATATCTCGAGACTTTATATTAGAGAGGTACAATATAAAAACGCATTGCTAGACCAAAGGTGGCCTATCGAATGGTACAGGTTTCATAAATATTGTTAACAAAGTGTCGACATGAAAATATCCAGATTTTTTTTAAACATAATGAAAATGATTATTATTGTATTAGTTTTCAATATATCAAAGTACAGCCCAGTTTCTCACAATCACCGGTCATTGGATCTGTTGTGAAAACAGTTCAATGTTGACACGTTGTACTTCGTATGACCACGGCTAACATGTCTCTAAAAACGCACTCCTTCATAAACAAAATCTACATCATTAAAAGTCAAAAAACTAAGCCTTTCTGTGAAAAATCGCTTGCGATGTTTTCTATAATTTTCCCATCTTCTGTCATATTATGTGCACTTGCATTAATAAGCAAGGTGTTAAAAATGGGCTGGCTTTTATGCATTTGCCAAAAAATATAAACAAATATAATAATTTGTTTCACACAGAACATAAATGTTTTAGTTTTTTTTAACATTTGTAAAAATACACAGGACACTGAAATTTTCATAATTCATCTGTATCTGAACTAGATCAAAATATCTGTATCTCAGACATCAGCGCTCCTTATGATGACCAGTACATTGCTGCTCTTTTAATTTTTTAAAATTTAACTTTCATTAGATATATTAATCGAAATATGACTTAATAGGGAACTTTAATTTTTACACAATAAAGTTTGCCTTTCGCTACAACTTCCAATTACATTTTTTCTATACTCAGTCCAAACTCAGTCTGAAATTAACTTAATTGGCATCAAAATAAAGTTGATATTTTTTAAAACTTAAAATAACATTAATTCGAAACATAAGTGTGAACGGACTTTCGCTACCAATTTTAATAACATTAGTAATAGTAGGTAGTTTGGTCAGCCATTACCTACTGATTGTGTGTATCATTTTTTCTTAGTGGTCTCAAACGGTACAGCTGAACTTGAGGTACTGGATTCGATTCCCCAGTCAAGCTATGTTATTTAATTTTTCCATCAGAAATTTCTCGATAGTATGCCGAATGTGTTGCGAATGTGCCCTATTGATGGCAATAGCATCACCGCTTTTTTTTGTTTAAATCATCAAATCAAACCTCTCCCGCTCTGGACGGAGCGGAGGGCGTGTCAGACTTTTACTGACTACAACCCACCCATGTTCATTCACTTGCCTGTGCGCTAGATAGATAGGCACATCTCTGCCTTCTAACCTTTGTGAATGTCAGGCGTAATGTTATAAGTCATTGACTTACCGGTTGATCCTGCCATAGCTTCATTGTGACGTTTTAAGCCCACAAGCCCTAAGTATTTTTATGTTTCATTAGAATATACTATGCTAAGTGGTGTATCACAAAAGCTAATAAGCAGGCATAAACCATTCAGATCAGGTCCAGTCATTACAGAGGTAGCGAGAGAATACAAACCTGTGAATTATTGAAATAAGGTAGAGAGTTAGTCAGCGTCTTGTAAACACATGGAGTGGAATTCCGTTACCTACTATAGTTCTGTATTATTCTCATGTACTGTGGATAACTGTGGATCGGATACGGAACTGAAACGTGGTCGCTCACAATGGGCCTTATACGAAGGCTCAGAGTCACACAAAGGGCGATGAAAAGAGCTATGCTCGGAGTTTCTATACGCGATCAAATTAGAAATGAGGAGATCCGCAGAAGAACCAAGGTGATAGATCTTCGAGTCGCCGATGGTAGCGATGGTGGCCGATGGGGCAGTAAGGTCCCGGAGATGCGGCCACGTACAGGAAGACGCAGCATAGGGAGGCCCCCAACAAGGTGACCCGATGATCTGGTGAGGGTCGCGGGAAGCCGATGGATGCGGACAGCAGAAGACTGGTCATTGTGCTAAGCTTTGGGGGAGGTCCAGCAGTGGACCTCTATAGACTGAAGTAGAAGAAGACTGTGGATAACATTGTCTATGAGCCAGTGAAAGTACCACCATATTCGTGCACTTGTCGGAGATTAGCCGGAATAACATTTTTTTTATACTTTGTTAGCAGTTAGTGAAAATATGTTCTTTTCTGTTATTTTGTCATTAAAACATAGTTGAAAAAAGGTTGGTGATGTTTAATTTAAACTTCACAACTTTACGCGTGCTTCAGAAAACAAAACATCTTGACCGATCCTTGTTAAGACCCTTTTTCCCATGAACGCATTGGCCGCCTGTCTCTCGACAGACAGACAGGACAGGCAGTGATCTTATAATTGAGTTCTGTTTTTCTTTTTGGGGTACAGAACTAAAAATGCCTAATACATTTTGGCAAAGTCCATTGCGGTTGAAAATACACATTCGATAAGACATAAATATGAGTAAAGTATAATATGTGTGTGCGGGTTCGATTCCAGGTAAGGCAACATCTTGAGGAAACCTGGACTTTAGAGTCTGAAATCGTCAACCCGGATTGACCAAGCGTGGTGATTACGCTCAATCCTTCTCTGTATGAGAGGAGACCTGTGCCCAGCAGCGGGACGATAAAAAAGGTTAATGGTGATGAACAGATAAATGAAGGAGACAATCATTAGCAACAAGCATTAGATTCAATAGCCGTCGCATTGTCTTCACTACGCTAATGATGGGAAACCACACGATTTACATTACCATTGCAACGCGAGAGGCAGACGTTTGGAAATCTAACCACTCAGACCAAAATGAATGATCAAGCCACAAGTAATTCGTTGTCATCTAAAATGTTATTGACGGTACTGATCGGCTGTTTGTCATATTGAGGGGGCTCATGGCTTAATAAGCGTGGGGAACTGTGTGGGGATTTAGCCATTTGAGAGGTTTAACTGCGGTTACTGCTGCGTCAGACCCTGAGATTTTTCTGTTTTGAATCATGTTTGTGTCGTGGTGGCCTAGTGGTTAAAAACCAGCCTCTCAAGTATGAGTGTGCGGGTTCGATTCCAGGTCAGGCAAGTACCAATGTAACTTTTCTAAAGTTATATGTACTTTCTAAATATATCTTGGGCACCACCTTGAGAAAACCTAGACTGTATCGCATGAACTGTGAAAGCTGAAGAAAGTTGAAATTTTGCACATGGTACATTTATGTTGCCGTTATATGTTGCAAATACTAAAACCGTTTTTTTAATACAAAAGGATACAGAACCCTACATGGGCGAGTGCGACTTGGCCGGTTTTGTTTTTGACTGTCCGACTCTTTGGCAATTCAAAATTCAGTTATGCTGCGATGTGTGCCGGGTACGATGCGCTAAATATTGTTGTGTCGGGAGTTTGGTCACAGTATAAAAATCATACAGTAGGTCGCCTTTGTTCTCGCCTTTGATCTCGTGTAAAATGCCGACATCGTCTAGACAGTAACGCATCGGCCAGGGTTGTCACAAATAAACAATATTTATGAAATTATTTATTTATTGCAGATCAACTTCGATAGCTGTATTATATTTAATTAATTTGCTATTTTTACTAAGGGAACAACTCGAGACAGATTTAAGTTATTTAGATGGCATTTTCGTAACCAGCACTCCAATCCACCTCGGAATTAACACCCATATCATATTAATATACATCTATTTTGGCGTCCGCCATCTTGGATTTCAAAAAGGGTGGCTTTTTCGCAATTATACTAAAAATAGACACTCATATCAAATTATACAAAAAATGACGTCCGCCATTTTGGATGTCAAAAAGGATGGCTTTTTCGTAACGAGCACCCCAATTATACTCACAGTTGACACTCATATCAAATTAAAAAACAAACACGCGTCAGCCCTTACTCATAGATACCGGGCTACGAACATCGTTTTGTTCGCAGCTCGGGTGCCGCTTACCCGTGTCTCGTCCCTCACACTCCGCACGATTGCTAGACGTCTTCGTTGGACGACTGTATGATTTTTAGACTGTGGTTTGGTCGTGGAGGGTCTCCACTCTCCAGATCAATCTCCCACTGGCGCAGTATCGTTGGCCGTGTTGTTGGGTTTAACATTTCATTACCTCGCTCAACTGCCGTCTTCCTTCCACAAAGTTTTTTAAGTGGCTTAATAAACTAGCGCGCTTTACCATCAACGATTGCATCACTGCTTACCACCAGGCGAGATTGCAGTCAAGCACTAGTTTAAGTTTATTATTTAGAAAAAAAATAAATGTATGCAGTAACCGATTATTTCTTATATACTTATTTCATACTATAATTAGCTTAGAACAAATTAGGCGATTACGAAACTTTTCACAAACTTAATTAGGAGTCGAGACCTTGATATTCAAGACGTGTCGTAGATGTCTAGTGTAAGAAAATGGGCTAGTTCGGGACCTTTACCGTCTCTCAGGTAATCAAGGCAGGAAAATATAACATAAACCAACTGATTCGGTCAAATTTGGTGATAATTTTAACTCTCCATTGAAAGTATGTGGAAGTTCATAGGTCTTACTGCCTCAATCAATCAAATCTCCTTCAATGGACATTATTCGTCTGAATGGTAAGTGTTGTTCATCATACATTATAATAT